>OY740781.1:9586480-9692247 GCA_963514005.1 Raja brachyura
AGCCATGATCACATTGAATGGCGGTGCAGGCTCGAAGGGCCGAATGGCCTACTCCTGCACCTATTTTCTATGTTTCTATGTTTCTATGTTTCTTCTCCCCTCTCTCACTCTTCCTCTCTCTCTCCTACTTGTTCTGTCTGTCTGTCCTGTCGTGTGTTTTTATCAAAATCGGTTCAGATTTATGTTATATTGGAGAAATTATTCACATTTTTACCTTTACAAAATCCCACTTTGAGAAAATGCACTTAAACTTGCAATTGCAGTTAGCAGGGTGTGGTGTCACAATGAGATCTCATTTCCGTAAACTGCCCATAAGCAGTGCTCCACCCGACAATGACATCATAATCGGATGTAATTTACATTAAAATACCTCAGAATGACGTCAACGGGGGTAGGTAGGGGAGAGATTATGGAGAGAGGGAGAGTGACAGGGTAGGGAGTGATTGAGGGTTGGGGAAAGGAGAACAAGGGAGAGGTGGAAGTGAGGAGGAGAGGGGAGAGAACAGGGAGGGTGAAGAGGCGGATGAGGGAGTGTTGTGGGATGAGGGGAACTGAGCGCACGAGAGAGATGGAGGGTGTGTGGTTGTGTGTGTGTTAAATGGAGGGTGTGTGTGTGTGAGATGGAGGGTGTGTGTGTGTGATGCAGGGTGTGTGAGATGGGGTGTGTGTGCATGATGGAGGGCGTGTGTGCGTGATGGAGGGCGTGTGTGCGTGATGGAGGGCGTGTGTGCGTGATGGAGGGCGTGTGTGCGTGATGGAGGGCGTGTGTGCGTGAGAGCCCACCAGCCGTGTGTGAGTGAAGTGCGAGTGCACCAGCCTTGAGTGAGTGAACTGCGAGCCCACCAGCCGTGAGTGAGTGAACTGCAAGCCCACCAGCCGTGAGTGAACTGCTAGCCCACCAGCCGTGAGTGAGTGAACTGTGAGTCCACCCAGCTATGAGTGAGTGAACTGCCAGCCCACCAGCCGTGAGTGAGTGAACTATGAGCCAACGAGCCGTCAGTGAGTCAACTGAGCCCACCAGCCGTGTGAGTGAACTGTGAGTCCACCAGCCGCGAGTGAGTGAACTGTGAGTCCACCAGCTGCGAGTGAGTGAACTGTGAGTCCACCAGCCGCGAGTGAGTGAACTGTGAGTCCACCAGCCGCGAGTGAGTGAACTGTGTCCACCAGACGTGAGTGACTGAACTGTCAGTCCACCAGCCTTGAGTGAGTCAAACAGCCGTGAGTTAGTGAACTGAGTCCACCAGCCGTGAGTCAATTGTGAGCCGACCAACCGTGAGTGAGCGAACTGTGAGTCCACCAGCCGTGACTGAGTGAACTATGTCCACCAACCGTGACTGATTGAACTGTGAGTCCACCAGCTGTGACTGATTGAACTGTGAGTCCACCAGCTGTGACTGATTGAACTGTGAGTCCACCAGCCGTGAGTGAGTGAACTGTGAGTCCTGCTGCTGAGAGTGAGTCTACTAAGCACACCAGCTGCGAGTAAGTCAATTGTGAGCCCACCAGCCGTGAGTGAGCGAACTGTGAGTTCATCTGACATGACTGAGTGAACTGTGAGTCCACCAGCCATGAGTGAGTGAACTGTGAGGCCACCAACAGCGAGTGAGTGAACTGTGAGCCCACCAGCCGTGAGTGAGTCACCTGTGAGTCCACCAGTTGTGAGTGACTAAACTGAGTCCACCAGCATTGAGTGACTGAACTGTGATTCCACCAGCCGTGAATTACTGAACTGTGAGTCCAAGAATCCTTTCGGCCCACAATGTCCATACTAGCCCTCTGGAAACCAGTCCCTTCGGACCACAACACCCATGCTAGCATGCCGGAAAGTCCCCCACCACTGGCCACCAATATTAGAATTGATGGAGAGGTGGAATATTGCGTTGGGGGACCAGCCTTCCCGTGTGAGAATGGGTCCCAACGGGTCCCACTTAGCTGAGCATATTACTAAAACTCATCTTGTTCTACATGTGTGTGCCGGTTTGTCACTCTAGCTGCGTAAAAACGGTACACCGTAGTCGACCACCTTATTTACCATTGTCCTGTGATGTAGGTTAATCAAGTTTCGCGCAGATTGATGCCATATCTGTCATTTGAATGACATTTTAAACTTAAGAAAAATGAACTTGAAACAAATCTCTTCCGCCTCCACTGGCAGCGTATGACGTCACAATAGAATCTCATTTACATAAACTGCCCGTCAGCCGTGTTCCACCCTGCCATATCATCACAATGGGATCTCATTTACAATAAAAAACACAGCATCTTCCACCACACAATGGCGTGAACGGGGGGAGGGAGGGGAGAGGGGTTGTGGAGGGAGGTAGTGAGTGACAGAGGGTAGGGGAAAGGAGAGAAAGGGAGAGGTGAGGGAGGGAGAGGCGAGGGAGGGAGAGGTGAGGGGAGGGAGGAGTGGAGTGGATAGAAGAGGGATGATGAAGAGGAGGGTGCGGTAATGCTGGGGATGAGAGGAAATGAGCCGCGCCTGCGCAGTTGGGGGCGATGGGAAAGTGGTGGAATAATATGATGGGGGAATGGGTTGCATTGGGGGGACGGGAGAGTGGTGGAATGTTGTTTTAGGGGAATGGGGCCCAACGGGTCCCTCTTGCTCCAGTATATTACTAAAACTGGTGTTGGGCAGCGTGACCGCATTTGAACTTTACAAAACCAGACTTTGAGAAAAATTACTTGAACATGCTGTGGCAGTTAGCAGGATATGACATCACAATGGGATCGCATTTACATTAACTGCCCGTCAGCAGAGCTCCATCCGCCAATGACATCGCAAGGGAATCTAATTTACGTTTAAAAAAACCCCGCAGCTTCCACCTCACGATGACGTGAAGGTGTTAGGGAGGGGTGAGGTGTTATGGAGGAGGGTGGGAGTGACTGAGTGCAGGGAGTGACTGAGGGTAGGTGAAAGGAGGTGGAGGGGGAGGGAGAGATGAGGAAGGGAGTCGAGGAGGGGGATAAGAAAAGGGGAGAGAAGAGGGCGTGTGAAGAGAAGATGGAGGGAGTGTTCAGGCTTGAGGGGAAATGAGCAGCGCCTGCGAAGTTGCGGGTTATGTGTGAGTGGTGGAGTATTGTGTTGGGGGCACGGGTTACTGTAGATTAACCTTTATTAATCCATGCCATTTGTAATCTTCACCGCACATATCTGCATGCCACTCTTTACATAGTATTACAGTACTACACAGCTTTACACTAGCAAGGTTTACACTAGCTTCACACAAGCTGTGCCGAGCTGGATGAGAATGGCTGGCAGTTTAAATGTTCCTGTTTGCTTATGGAATAAAGATTGATCTTCACTATGTGTGTTGTTGTAGATCATTCTTAAACAGTGTGTCAGAGTCTTGAGCCACGTTTCCAACTCTTGCCTGAATTTATTTTATTTGTTTAACAATGAACCATGGCAGGGTCTTTTCGTAAACCAGATCCTTTGGTGTTGAACATTGAACTTGCCGAACGTTGTTGCATCTTCGAAGTGGAATTCAGATTTTTCATAGATGGTGCCTATCCGGGAGCTGCTCCCACACCGTTGCACCAATTTTCCTCAATGTAGCGGGCATAGCGGTTGCCCTGCGGGCACAGGATTTGTACTACGCCCCAGAACATTCCGATGCGGTAACACATGTTGTGACCCCAGCAGAGTCCATCAACGACCCCACCTGCCTTCTCCAAAAGTTTCCTGAGACCTGCGCCAACTTTGCACTAACGTTATCAAGGAGGTCCACAAGTTTTTTTCCCGTAGGCAACAAGCGGGCGATACGGTTGACTCCTACATTGGTGCCCTAAAGAGCATTGTAGCAAGATGCCACTTCCAAGACCGGGACGTACTCATCCGCGGCAGACTCATATATGGCAACCTGAATAACAGGGTGAACATTTAATTACTCTGGGATGAGGAGCTTACACTAGATAAGGCTGAACATGCCTGCGGGGTTGCGGAGTACACTGACCCTCATACCAAAACCCTGGGGCCGGAACCACACTCTGCCTACGATGTCCATGCCTCCTATAGGTCCCCGCGACAAACATGAACCCCACCTCGACAACTGCCTACAGCCCCAGGGAGGGTAGCCGACCCTCTGGTCCATAATTGTGGTAATTACAGTGGCTCACACCCGAAATTTCGTGAGTACTGCCTCACTTATGGCAAAACGCACTACTACTGTAAAAAGAAAGGCCACTTTATCCGGTGCTACCACGCTCGTGCAACAGCGCCCACCTCAACAATCTCTCAATGCGCTGCAGCCCACACATTCCCATGGGCACTGACTGAAACAGCAATTCCAACAGAACCACGACCGCAGCACCTACAAGAAGACATTCCTGTTTTCCCGACTCACCTTCTACAAACAGTGATCCAATGACAACGCTCAGTATCAACAAAGTCTCTGCAAAGATAGATACCGGGGCAGATGCAATGTCCTCTCTTTATCAGACTTCCAAAGATATCACAACGATGAAACTGTCATTAAAAGAAACTCCAAGTTAAATCCATTTAGTGGGGGAGTGGCAACCAGTTGGTGATGTCACATTACAATGCCATCTGGCGTCTCAAGTTTACAATCTGGATGTTTTTTATTGTTAGAGGTGAAGTGCTCCTCCTTCTGGGCATTGATGTATGCTGCGATATGAACCAAGTTCGGCAAATCTGTGTACAAGCTGTCTACCTCTCAAGGTCCCACCCAACAACTACCCGAACAATACATAGACGTTTTTGATAACCAGCTGGGCAAGCTTCCCACAGTATACAGCATTGTGACCGACAAGGAAGTCATACCTGTCATTCACTCTCCTCACCGAATCCCACACGCAATGAAGGACTGTGTCAAAGCTGAACCTGACAGAAAGGAAACACTGTGTGATAGCCCCTGTCAACGACCTGTCCTCCTGGGTCTCCACCATGGTCCCAGCAGTCAAGAAGAATAAAGATGAAATAAGAATTTGAATCAACCCTAAAAACAATAGACAATAGGTGCAGGAGTAGGCCATTCGGCCCTTCGAGCGAGCACCGCCATTCAATGTGATCATGGCTGATCACCCCCAATCAGTACCCCGTTCCTGCCTTCTCCCCATAGCTCCTGACTCCGCTATTTTTAAGAGCCCTATCTTGAAAGCATCCAGAGAACCTGCCTCCACCACCCACTGAGGCAGATAATTCAACAGACTCATCAATCTCTGTGAGATAACGTGTTTCCTCGTCTCCGTTCTAAATGGCTTACTCCTTATTCTTAAACTGTGGCCACTGGTTCTGGACTCCCCCAACATCGGGAACGTGTTTCTGCCTCCAGCCAGTCCAAACCCTTAACAATCTTATATGTTGCAGTAAAATTCCCGCTCATCCTTCTAAACTCATCATTTCCAGTTCTTCCGCCCAGCCCATATGCTGATATGCCTGCTATTAAAATTGAGGTTGAAGGTGTCAAGATGTCATTACTCAACATTAATACCACAAAAGCAATTGGACCAGATCAGATACAAAATCAAGCCCTGAAGATCGCAGCCGAAGAACTGGCTCCAGTTTTACAGTTCATTTTTCAACAATCGCTTGACTCGGGCGATGTACCGCTGGATTGGAGGAAGGCCAACATCACTCCTCTCTTTAAGAAAGGTTCAACCACCAACCCAGCAAATTATCGTCCTGTTTCACTAACAAGTACTTGCTGAAAATTGCTGGAGCATATCATTGATAGTAATCTGATGCGTCACGTGAGCAAACGTAATATTCTTGCCGACAATCAACATTCATTTAGGAGGCATAGATCATGCGAGAGTCAGCTTATCCTGACAGCAAATGACCTGGCCAAGCACCTTGACAGTAAGGTCATCATGGATTTAGTTGTACTGGACTTTTCTAAAGTCCCACACCAGAGACAGCTTGGGAAGCTTGACTTCTACGGTATTCGATCCAACACGAAACGATGGATTTCCAGTTTCCTGATAAAACGTCTTCAGCGCGTGTGTGTGAAGGGAAAGAGCTCCAATTGGCACCCAGTGTTGAGTGGTACACCCCAGGGCACAGTACTTGGCCCACACCTATTTTTGTTTTACATCAATGACATCCATGAAAAAGTACGACCAGACTATTCGCTGATGATTGTTTGCTGTACCGTCCAATTAAGTCAGCTGATGATGAAGATGCTCTCCAAAAGGATCTTGATACTATGGTCGAGTGGTCACAGCAATGGGACATGCAGTTCAACCCTTCCAAATGTGAAACCATGCGTGTCACCAGAAAGAGGAATCCAGGCGTCACATCTTACAACATACTTGGTGTCACCCTTGAAGAATCCATACAAACTAAGTATCTTGGCATCAAATTGCAGAATGATCTACGTTGGAATGGTCAGACTCATCATGTGACAGAGGTGAAGCTCACCGTTTGACCTGTTTTTACAAAATGTTAAATGGTCAGCTAGACATAGATCACAAGACCTACACCAACCCCAAACCAATTTGGAGCAGACGAGGGGATTCAATCCAATTTGTGGTCCCAGCCACAAAGACAGATGTGTACAGCAATTTGTTCTTTCCACGCACTATTAAAGCATGGAATAATTTCCACCAAGCCACGGTTGCCCAGCCAGATGCAACTAAATTTAAAGTGGCACTTTCCTCCCAATAACCCTCTCAGGCAAAACCCCTCCCTTCACCACCTCCAGTTTAAATTCCAGTTGGAATATTTTGGAGGACCAAGTAACCAAGAACCAAGAATTCCAGAGTATACAAGCCCAGCTGCTCTATTCTCTCTGCAAATTACAGCCCCGCCATCCCAGGAATTAACCTTGTAAACCTACGCTGCACTCCCTCAATAGCAAGAATATCCTTCCTCAAATTAGGGGACCAAAACTGCACACAATACTCCAGGTGTGGTCTCACTAGGGCTCCGTACAACTGCAGAAGGACCTCTTTGCTCCTCTATTCGATTCCTCTTGTTATAAAGGCCAACATGACATTCACTGCCTGCTGTACCTGCATGCTTACTTTCATAGACTGATGCACATAGACTGATGCAGGTCCCGTTGTACTTCCCCTTTTCACAACTTGACGCCATTTAGATGGTAATTTGCCTTTCTGTTTTTGCTAACAAAGTGGATAACCTCACATTTGTCAGCATTAAACTTCATCTGCCATGCATCTGCCCACTCCCCCAACCTGTCCAAGTCATCCTGCATTCTCACAGCATCCTCCCCACAGTTCACACTGCCACCCAGCTTTGTGTAATCTGCAAATTTGCTAATGTTACTTTGAATCCCTTCATCTAAATCATTAATGTATATTGTAAATAGCTGCGGTCCCAGCGCCGAGCCTTGCGGTACCCCACTAGTCACTGCCTGCCATTCTGAAAGGGACTCGTTAATCCCTACTCTTTGTTTCCTGTCTGCCAACCACTTCTCTATCTATGTCAGCACACTACCCCCAATACCATGTGCCCTAATTTTGCCCACTAAACTTCTATGTGGGACCCCAGGCAGTTATCCCATCCTGCCTAAAATCAGTCACAATCGTCCCAGTGCCGAAGAAGTCTCCAATCACCAGCCTAAACGATTACCGTGCCGTGGCCCTCACTCCGGAAATCACGAAGTGCTTCGAGAGATTGGTCCTCCAGCACATCAAGGACTATCTCCCTCCAGACTTCAACCCCCACCAATTCGCCTATCGCCCAAACAGGTCCACAGAAGACGCCATCACCGTAGCTCTCCACTCTGTGCTGAGCCACCTGGAGCAGGGGCAGAGCTACGTCCGGATGCTCTTTGTGGATTACAGCTCAACTTTCAATACTATCATTCCGGACATTCTCATTGACAAACTGGTCACTCTCGGCCTCCCCACTCTCACATGTGCCTGGATAAAGGACTTCCTCACCAACCGGCCCCAGACTGTGAGACTCGGCCCCCACCTCTCCTCCACTCACATGTTGAGTACCGGTTCCCCACAGGGCTGTGTGCTAAGCCCCCTCCTATACTGTCTCTACACCCTCGACTGTAGTCCGTCCCACAACAACAACCGAATTGTCAAGTTTGCTGACGACACTACAGTAGTCGAACTCATCTCAAGGGGAGATGAGGCAGCCTACAGAGAGGAAGTCCTGAAGTTGACAGCCTGGTGCTCAGAAAACAACCTGGCTCTGAACACCAAGGCAACCAAAGAGCTCATTGTCGACTTCAGGAGGCACAGCACCAACTTAGCCCCCTTATACATCAACGGCGAGTGTGTGGGGAGGGTCCACACTTTCCGGTTTCTCGGCATCCTCATCTCTGCTGACATCTCCTGGACAGACAACATCACAGCGGTCATCAAGAAGGCTCATCAGCGGCTGCACTTCCTGAGGGTCCTCAGGAAGCACATCCTGGACTCCAACCTACTGCTGACCTTCTACTGCTCGTCCATTGAGAGCCTGTTGACATACTGCATTACGGCATGGTACGGCAGCTGCACCATGGCAGACAGGGAGAGGCTTCAGAGGGTAGTTAGGGCAGCACAGAAGATCATCGGCTGCCCTCTCCCCTCTCTGATGGACATTTACATCTCCCGCTGCCTCAGCAGGGCGAAGAACATCATCAAGGACAGCTCCCATCCTGCATTTGGTCTGTTTGACCTGCTGCCCTCAGGGAGGCGCTATAGGTGCATCAGCACAAGGACAAATAGACTCAAGAACAGTTTCTTTCCAAAATCCATTATCTCCCTGAACTCACACATGCACTGACTCACAGCCTAACCCCGGACTTCCATCTATCCACCTACTGTAATTTGTACTGTAACTGTAATTTCCAATATGTGCAATAACCCATACTGGATATAGGAATCCTATTAATTCATTCTATTTATCCATTGTCTTTTTATAGATATGTATATAGCACCACAGAAACTGTGCACCTTATTCCCCCCCCCCCCCCTTTTTGTTTTGCACTGAGTAGGAGCAGCTTTTAATCTTATTGTACATGTATATAGTGACAATAAAAGGCATTCTGATTCTGATTATCAAATGCTTTCTGAAAGTCCAGGTACACTACATCCACTGGCTCTCCCTTGTCCATTTTCCTAGTTACATCTTCAAAAAATTCCAGAAGAGTAGTCAAGCATGATTTCCCCATCGTAAATCAATGTTGACTCAGACCGATCCTGTTAGTGCTATCCAAATGTTCGGCTATCTCATCTTTTATAATGGACTCAAGCATCTTCCTCACCACCGATGTCAGGCTAACTGGTCTATAATTCCCTGTTTTCTCTCTCCCGCCTTTCGTAAAAAGTAGGATAACATTAGCTACCCTACAATCCACAGGAACTGATCCTGAGTCTATGGAAGATTGGAAAATTATCACCAATGCATCCACGATTTCTAGAGCCACTTCCATAACTACCCTGGGATGCAGCCCATCAGACCCTGGGGATTTATCAGCCTTCAGTCCCACCAGTCTATCCAACATTATTTCCTGCCTAATGTGGATTTCCTTCAGTTCCTCCGTCACCCCAGATCCTCTGGCCACTACTATATCAGGAAGATTGTTTGAGTCCACCTTGGGCATTAACTGCCATTAAACCCTAAATACTACCATATAACGACCAGACCGCCTGATGAGGACGGTGGAAGAGGTCGCAGCTAACCTGGGTAAAGCCATAATCTTCTCTGTCCTTGATGCAAATAACTTATTTTGTCAAATACCACTAAACCATGCTTCCTCCACGTTAACCACATTCGCGACGCCATGCGGACGTTACCAATCCTTACGAATGCCATTTGGCATCAATTCAGCCAGTGAAGTTTTCCAACGTACTATGGAACAACTCTTTACTGGCTACCCATGCAACATAATTGTGGACGACATCCTGATCGCCGATCGCAATGCACAAGAACATGACTCAAAACTGAAGCAGGTCCTGGATCTTGCCAGCGAGGTAAATCTTAAACTCAACCCCCTCAAGTGCAAGTTTCGGGTCGACGAAGTGACTTATGTGGGCCATGTGTTCACCAACAAAGGACTCAGGCCAGACCTGTCTAAAACCATCAACGACATGTCAGCACATACGGACGTGACAGCTCTGCAACAATTTCTAGGCATGGTAAACTACCTGGGAAAATTCATCCCAAACTTCAGTGAGCTGTCAGCCCCACTGCGACAACTGACCTACAAGGATACACATTGGTCCTGGAACCAACACCAGCAGAGGGCATTTGTAACCCTCAAACAATTATTGTCTTGCGCTCCAACCCTCACATACTTTGATGCCAAGTTACCCGTCACCTTCACCTGTGATGCCTCCCAGCATGGACTGGGTGGCGCTTGCCAACAATACGATGGGAAGGGTCACAGACCAGTTGCCTGTGCCTCCCGTACCATGACCGACACTGAACAGCGCAATGCTCAAATCAAGAAGCAGCTACTCGCAGTACCTTTTGCTTGCAAGCAATTCAAGGACTTTATCTTTGGCAACCCGATCATGGTCGAAACAGATCACCAGTCCCTGGTCAATATCCTCATTAAGCCGATCCACACAGCACCGGCGCATTTACAATGCATAATGATGCAACTACAGAGATATGGCATCAGACTAACCTACAAACGTGGTAAGGACATGCACTTAACTGACACGCTCTCACGGGAACCTCGTCCAACCTGCGTAAAAGGAGAAGGAGAAGGAGAACGGGATGGAGAAGGACAGAACTGGGCCTAGGGTTGAGATTTTTGATTGGAGAAAGGCTAACTTTAACGAGATGCGAGATGATTTAAAAGGAGTGAACTAGGACATTTTGTTTTATGGGAAAGATGTAGAGGAGAAATGGAGGACATTTAAAGGGGAAATTTTAAGAGTACAAAATCTTTATGTTCCTGTTCGGTTGAAAGGAACCAGTAAAAATTGGAAAGAGCCCTGGTTTTCAAGGGAAATTGGACATCTTGTTCGGAAAAAGAGGGAGATCTACAATAATTATAGGCAGCATGAAGTAAATGATGTGCTTGAGGAGTATAAGGAATGTAAAAAGAATCTAAAGAAAGAAATTAGAAAAGCTAAAAGAAGATATGAGGTTGCTTTGGCAAGTAAGGTGAAAGTAAATCCAAAGGGTTTCTACAGCTATGTTAATAGCAAAAGGATAACAAGGGATAAAATTGGTCCATTGGAGAGACCGAGTGGACAGCTATCTGCAGAGCCAAAAGAGATGGGGGAGATATTGAACAATTTATTTTCTTCGGTATTCACCAAGGAGAAGGATATTGAATTATGTGAGGTAAGGGAAACTAGTAGAGTAGCTATGGATACTATGAGTTTCAAAGTAAAAGAAGTACTGGCACTTTTGAAAAATATAAAAGTGGATAAGTCTCCAGGTCCTGACAGGATATTCCCTAGGACATTGAGGGAAGTTAGTGTAGAAATAGCCGGGGCTATGACAGAAATATTTCAAATGTCATTAGAAACTGGAATAGTCCCCGAGGATTGGCGTACTGCGCATGTTGTTCCATTGTTTAAAAAGGGTTCTAAAAGTAAACCTAGCAATTATAGACCGGTTAGTTTGACTTCAGTGGTGGGCAAATTAATGGAAAAGATACTTAGAGATAATATATATAAGTATCTGGATAAAGAGGGTCTAATTAGGAACAGTCAACATGGATTTATGCCTGGAAGGTCATGTTTGACTAATCTTCTTGAATTTTTTGAAGAGGTTACTAGGGAAATTGACGAGGGTAAAGCAGTGGATGTTGTCTATATGGACTTCAGTAAGGCCTTTGACAAGGTTCCTCATGGAAGGTTGGTTAAGAAGGTTCAACTGTTGGGTATAAATGCAGGAATAGCAAGATGGATTCAACAGTGGCTGAATGGGAGAAGCCAGAGGGTAATGGTGGATGGCTGTTTGTCGGGTTGGAGGCAGGTGACTAGTGGGGTGCCTCAGGGATCTGTGTTGGGTCCTTTGTTGTTTGTCATGTACATCAATGATCTGGATGAAGGGGTGGTAAATTGGATTAGTAAGTATGCAGATGATACCAAGATAGGGGGTGTTGTGGATAATGAAGAGGGTTTCCAAAGTCTACAGAGTGATTTAGGCCAGTTGGAAAAATGGGCTGAAAGATGGCAGATGGAGTTTAATGCTGATAAATGTGAGGTGCTACACCTTGGCAGGACAAATCAAAATAGGACGTACATGGTAAACGGTAGGGAATTTAAGAATACAGTTGAACAGAGGGATCTGGGAATAACCGTGCATAGTTCCTTGAAGGTAGAATCTCATATAGATGGGGTGGTAAAGAAAGCTTTTGGTATGATAGCCTTTATAAATCAGAGCATTGAGTATAGAAGCTGGGATGTAATGTTAAAATTGTACAAGACGTTGGTGAGACCAAATCTGGAGTATGGTGTACAATTTTGGTCGCCCAATTATAGGAAGGATGTCAACAACATAGAGAGGGTACAGAGGAGATTTACCAGAATGTTGCCTGGGTTTCAACAGCTAAGTTACAGAGATAGGTTGAATATGTTAGGTCTTTATTCTCTGGAGCGCAGAAGGTTAAGGGGTGACTTGATAGAGGTCTTTAAAATGATGAGAGGGATAGACAGAGTTAATGTGGACAAGCTTTTCCCTTTGAGAATAGGGAAGATTCAAACAAGAGGACATGACTTTAGAATTAAGGGACAGAGGTTTAGGGGTAACATGAGGGGGAACTTCTTTACTCAGAGAGTGGTAGCGGTGTGGAATGAGCTTCCAGTGGAAGTGGTGGCGGCAGGTTCGTTGGTATAATTTAAAAATAAATTGGATAGGCATATGGATGAGAAGGGTATGGAGGGTTATGGTATGAGTGCAGGCAGGTGGGACTAAGGGAAAAAAGTTGTTCGGCACGGACTTGAAGGGCCGAGATGGCCTGTTTCCGTGCTGTAATTGTTATATGGTTAAAACACCTGTCTGATGGTGCGTATGTGGGGTACACATTTATGATGGTCTCCTGCCACTGTCATCTGCCACGGCTGGAAAGAGAAACAGCACCACCTACCACAGGCTGTCCGCCCATTCTACCCTGTCCGCAACGAACTGGTCATTAATGATGGCATTATAATGAAAGGACATAAGGCAGCCATCCCGACGTCTCTTCACAGCAAGTACTTTGATATTGTCTATGGGGGCCATCCTGCTGCAGAATAACCCTCCAACATGCAAAATATATGCTTTTCTCTCATGACATGCTGACTACATTCTAGAGAAAGTTGCTGCCTGCCCGACTTGCAACAGCCTGACCCCGCACCAACCAGAAACAACCACTTCTCCCGCACCCCACACCGGACTTACCCTGGTCCACAGTAGCAGCCGACATCGTTGAGTGGCACGGCAAACAATATCTGGTTCTAGTCGATTCCTACTCAGGATTGTTTAAAATCGACCTGCTCAGTATCCCGACCTCAGCCATGGTCATTCAAAAACTCACTGGCCACATTGCTGTCCACGGAGCAACCTTAAAGCTACTCTCAAACAATTCTCCAGTCAGAACTGAGTTCTCTAGTCAGCTGTTCAGGGATTTTGGAAAAAAACTGGAACTTTCACCACATCCCCAGCAGCCGTGAGTACCTGCAGTCCAACGGCCTGGCCGAGCACATGGTACGAAGTGCAAAATAACTAATGGAACGCTCACACAGGACTGGCTCTGATGTCCATCTCGACTTACTCAACCTATGGAACATCGTGCACGACCCTCTCCTGGGATCGTCTGCTGAACGACTCATGTCACGGCGAACCCACACCACCCTGTCTATGGCCAAGCAAATAATAGAACCACAAGTTCATGCGCCGTCAATCCCAGCTCCAACGCTGCCGCAATAATCAAAGAAAATACTACAATAAAACCAGTGCTCCGCTCCAACCGCTCAACAGGGGACAGATTGTCTGCCTAAGGGCACTCGAAGGTTACGACCGGCTCGGAGTCATTCTGGGGTCAACCACAGAGCCACGCTTCTACCTGGTCAGTATTGACAACGGCATCTATTGGCGAACCCACTAACACCTCCTCCTGGTTAATGAACCAGCACCTACACGTCCTTATCCGGACCAGCCTGCCAGTCTTCCTCTGCTGGTGCAGTGGCATCCCTGCCTTCCCCAGTGCCCCCACCACCGGTGTCTTCTCCTGTGCGTTCACCCAGTAAGGGACTTGCTCCCTCAGAGAAGGATGAGGTGCACGATTTCTGGACTCACAGTTCACTCACTCATGGTTTCTCGACTCGCAGTTCACTCACTCACGGTTTATGGACTCACAGTCCACTCACTCACGGCTTCTGGTATCACAGTTCACTCACTCACGGACTCTGGACTCACAGTTCACTCACTCACGGTTTATGGACTCACAGTCCACTCACTCAAGGCTCCTGGACTTACAGTTCACTCACTCACGGCTTCTGGACTCACAGCTCACTCACTCACGGGATTTGGAGTCACGGTTCACTCACTCACGGGTTCTGGACTCACGTTGCAGAGGCCGCTACAGCCTGTCTGTCTTTGCTTTTATTTGTTGTCTAGTTAAATGTAGTAGTTCGTGTTTTTACTACTGTTTTTGACTGTGCATATGTGGGGGGTGGGGGAGGGGGGGGAATCTTTTAAAAATCTCTTCCCTGCACAGGAGACCCGACCTCTGGAGCTCGGAGGCTCCGGCTGCAGACCGGTGGACGGAACATCGGGAGCTCGCAGGTGCCTGGTGAGAGACCGCTTTTCGGATCTCCCGCAACGCAACTTCTCCAGCCCGTGACGCGGGGTTGGAACGACCCGGAGCGGGGCCGTACATCGCCCGGCGCAGCTTTAATGGCCGCGGGACATTCCAGCGCCAGCCGGGGGCTCCAACTTTGTGACTTTTGGGCCTGGAGCGGGGCCGTACATCGCCCCGCGCGGCCTTAAATGGCAGTGGGACTTACCATGGCCCGCCTGGGGCTTCAACATCTGGAGAGAAATGGTGCAGGGGAGAGAAAAGACTTTGCCTTCTATCACAGTGAGGAGGAGATTCACTGTTGTGAATGTTTGTGTGAATTGAATTGTTTGTATGTTTTGTAGGAATTGTCTTTGTTTGTATGGCTGTGGAAACGGAGTTTCGTTTGAGCCTCACTGAGGTTGAAATGACATGGAATAAAATATTGTATTGTATCGTGTGGTATTGTATTGGACACAGTTCATTGATTCAGGGCATCTGGGCTCGCGGGTCACTCACTCACGGCTTCTGGACTCACCGTTCACAGACTCACGGATTCCTGACTCACTGATCACAGACTTACAGGTTCTGGACTCACAATTCCACTGATTCACAGCTTCAGGACACACAGTTCACTCACTCACGGCTTCTGGACTCACAGTTCACTCACTCACGGCTTCTGGACTCACAGTTCACTCACTTCCGGCTTCTAGGCTCACAGCTCACTCACTCGCGAGATTTGGATTCACAGTTCACTGACTCACGGCTTCTGGACTCACAGTTCACTGACTCAGGGGTTCTGGACACATTTCGCTGACACATCTGGACCCGGTTGAGTCACTCCTGGCTTCTGAACTCACAGTTAACTCACGGATTCTGGACTCACAGATCACTGACACGGCTTCTCCACCCACGGTTCATTGACTTACGGTTTCTGGACGCACAGTTAATTCACTAACGGCTTCTGCACACACTCCACACACTCACGGCTTCTGGACTCACAGTTCGCTAATACACAGTTTCAAGACTCACAGTTCACTCACTCACGGCTTCTGGACTCACAGGTCACTGACTCGCGGCTTCTGGACTCACTGTTCACTCAGTAACGGCTTCTGAACACAGCTCACTCTTTCACGGCTCCTGGACTCACAGCTCCCTCACTCACGGAATCTGGTATCACAGTTCACGGACTTACTGTTTCTGGACTCCCAGTTCACTCACTCGCAGTTTCTGTACTCACAGTTCACTAACTCAAAACTTCTGGACTTACTGTTCACTCACTCATGGCTTCTGGTCTCGACTCTCACTCACTCACGCCTTCTGGATTCGACTATCACCCAAGGCTTCCGGGTTTCCGGGCTTACTGACTCACGCCCGACTTCGGGACTCACGCCCGGCCTCCGGGGCTTTATTCTCCTCGTGATTGACAGCGGGTGCCGGAACAAGCGTTGCCTTCATGGTGAGTGACAGGCGCGAAGACCTATCTGCTGATCTCATGATTTTTAAACCTTCATATCTTTTGTAATATTCCATCGATCGGAACAAGACTTGGTGCGCTTGGAGCAGAGGAGAACGCTGAGTAAAATCCTAGCAATATAGGGTACCATTTTTGCGCATATTTAAAAACTACGTGCACCAGAAGTGGACAAGATGAGAGGTTTAGTAATAGGACGGACAGACAGAGCTGTGCCCTCTGGTTCTAAACTGTCCCACTAGTGGAAACATCCTCTCCACATCCACGCTATCCAGTCCTTTCACTACATGTTAGTGGAGCAGTATTCGGTATAGAGAATAATGATCTTCTCCGTGATTGTAATGCAAAGATGACTGGTGAAGAATATGTTTCCCTTAGTGGGAGAGTCTAGGACCAGAAGTCGGCCTCAGATTAAAAGGGCATATTTTTACAATCATTATTAGTTTAGCTTATTATTTTAGATTTACAGTGCAGAAACAGGCCCTTCGGACCACCGAGTCCGTGGTGACCAGCGATCACCCCTTACACCAGTCCTGTCCAAGACACATAATTTACAGCAGCCAATTAACTTACAAACCTGCACGTCTTTGGGATGTGGGAGGAAACCAGAGCACCTGGAGAAATGTCACCATGCCACCCCCTAATTGTCACCTTCTTTGTTGAAGATTTTCTTTAGTCAGAGGGTGGTGAATCTGTGGAATTCATTGCCACAAATGTTTGTGGAGGCCAAGTCAATGGATATTTTTAAGGCAGACACAGATAGATTTGTGATTTGTATAGGTATGTTGCAAAACTTACCTTGAGCAGCGCTGCAGTTCTGCCGCTCCCCGTGCGTGCGACTTTGGCGCCTTTCAGAGGGGGGCGGGCTTAAAGTGCCGTTTTTCAACAGACCTGGAAAATCGATGAATGTCGGGCGATTTCGTTGCGGAAGAAAAATCGCTCCGACATTTCATGAATGAAGGTATTTTTAAATTACTCTAAATTATTTATTAACTAGAGTAATTTAAAAATCACCTTCAAAAGCCGTGAGCGTCGACAACGGGAAGGATTTTGCGTAGGGGAGAAAAAAAGGTAAATAGTTTATTTTTATATTAAAAGTTGGTTTTTCGGGAGGCTTTAATAATATTTTTATGTTGCGAAATGGGGTCCCAAAAAATGTATGAACAAACAATATTTTTCCTCCCGACTTCACCGCTAACCGCAACGTTCCAATCCACCGCATTCCAGTAAAACCCTCTCGCTAGTTGATTTAAATGGCCATTAATTTACAGGAATTAAACAGTAAATTCCTTCCATTTGGCCCAGAAATTCATGAAAATGAGATTTAAAAATTATGTTATATTGTGGATTATTGTGTGAATGTTATTTGGACACTTAGGCAATTTTAAAAAAGTTTATCTTTTTTTAAGAAATGGATAGATGTTTAGATCTACTCATTGAATTTTGTAATTAGCTACAATTAGATAACTAACTAATTATATGCTTTAATTTCAGGTCATCCAAGTAAGATTGTTTCATATTTGTTTCAGAATGCTTCCATCTATAATAACTGAAAATTTCATTGAGTTCTCTTAATTTTTAAGAAAGTTATGGGCTTTTAACTTTTCCAGATCACAGCTTTTGAGTTAAGTCAATTGAAAGGCAATGGGGAACAAGATGCTAATTTCCGAGTATGAAAATGGCCATAACTTTCTTAATACTGAAGATATGAAAGTGAATTAGGTGTCAAATTAAACTTCTTTTTATGCTTTATCTGATGGGATAAATTGCAGACTTGATTTTTTAAATCTCAAAATTTTGTAACATTGCTAATTTGTATGGGTAATAATCTTCCGATATTTTAGCCACCTTCAATGGGATCCCACCACTGGCCACATCTTTCCATCTCCTCCCCTTTTGGCTTTCCACAGTGTCAGGTCTCGCGTTTGATCTAGTTTCTGTTTCTTATTGGTTTTTGGTATTAGAGTTTGCATTCTTGTTTTATTTTGGTGTCTCACATCTCCTCTTCTTTCAGGTCCCATTTCCTGTCATGTCGTTTACCCTCATGTGATTGTTGGTTCCGCCCTGATTTGTTTCACCTGTGTCTCGTTATCCCCTGTTGGTCTGTATTTAAGCCCTTTGTGTTTTAGTTCTCATTGCCAGTTCATTGTGTATGCTGCTTGATATCGCCTCGTTCCAGCTCTAGAAATCTTGTGACCTCGACCATTGCCTGTTTTTCGACCACTGTTTTTGCCTGCCCCTAGATTATACTGTTACCTCTGTTTTTGAGAGGCTCAGAGAAAGAGAGCGAGAGAGGAGATCGGCTGCAGTTCGGTCCTCCTCCTAAAGGTGGCTGCAGCATAGCCCTTCGCCTTCCGGTTGGGACTTCGTCCCTCTCGGCCGGTCCAGTCAGCCTACAGCGCCACCTGTCTCACCGGATGAGCCCAGGCAGGTGGGACGAGCCAAACTCGGCCCAGAGGAATGGCAGCGCCGCCTAAGGGAGGGGAGGTGTTTTTACTGTGGTGAACTGGGACATTTGTTGAACAGCTGTTCAGTAAAATACAAGGCTCACCAATGAAAGAGGACATTGGTGAGCTGTACCACTCCTATGAGCCGTTCCTCTCATGAACTCACAACTGTATAATTGTTGGTGCATTCCCAGTGGCACTCCCTGCAGGCTTTGGTTGATTCTGGGGCAGATGAGAACTTCATGGACATTCGCTTGGCTGATGAATTGAAGCTGGAACGTGAACAGCTTCCAGACACCTCAGGAGGCTACTGCACTGGATGGGCGCCTACTGTACAGGGTGATTCACCGAACTCAACCTGTTCAACTCATCGTGGCAGGTAATCACCTTGAGACCATCAGTTTTCATCTCCTCGACTGTCCTCTTCATCCTCTGGTTTTGGGGCTCCTTTGGCTGTCTTACCATAATCCTCACATGAACTGGGGTACTGGGGAAGTAATTTCTTGGGGAAATAACTGTAGACTCATCTATCTGCATGGTTCTTCTCCTGAGTCTATGAAGGATCCATCAAGGAGCAGTTTGCTGGGATCTTCCAGGACCACCCTCCGGCAGCCTTCCCGTTCAAGGGACGGGGATTTTCCAGATCTCCCCAAGGTTCCCTCATGTTATCTAGACCTAAAGGAAGTGTTCAACAAGGCCAAGGCCACCTCTCTTCCGCCACATAGACCATATGACTGCTGCATTGACCTTCTGCCAGGTACAGCGCCTCCTAAGGGTCGTCTTTATTCCTTGTCTTCACCTGAGCGGCTCGCCATGGAGAAGTACATTGACGACGCCCTTGCTGCTGGGATCATCAGACCTTCCTCTTCACCTGCAGGAGCTGGATTCTTCGTTGTGAATAAGAAGGATGGAACACTTCGGCCCTGCATTGACTACAGAGGACTCAATGACATTACTGTTAAAAACAGATACCCTCTTCCTCTTATCTCCTCTGCATTTGAACTGTTAAAGGACGCTAAAGTATTTACTAAGTTAGATCTTAGAAATGCTTATCATCTGGTAAGGATAAGGGAGACTGCGTTTAACACACCCAGTGGTCATTATGAATATCGAGTCATGCCATTTGGTCTTACTAATGCTCCAGCAGTTTTTCAAGGCATGGTTAACGATGTATTACAGGACAGACTGAACAAATTTGTGTTTGTGTACCTTGATGACTTTTTGATTTTTTTTCTCCAGACGAAACTTCCCATGTGCAGCATGTACACCAGGTGCTGGAACGTTTGCTCTTGAATGATCTGTTTGTGAAAGCTGAGAAATGTGAATTTCATGCTAACACTGTTCAATTCCTTGGTTATGTTATATCACCCGAGGGTATACAGATGGACCCGGGCAAGGTCAGCACTGTGGCCACCTGGCCTATATCCTCCAGTCGAAAGCGACTTCAGGGGTTCCTTGGGTTTGCTAATTTTTATAGGAAGTTTATCCGGAACTTTAGTGTCACTGCTGCACCACTCTATGCTCTAACCTTACCCCACGTGCCTTTCTCTTGGTCTCCTCAAGCAGAAAGTGCATTTATGAGACTCAAGAGGAGCTTCTCCTCAGCCCCCATCCTGATTCACCCTGACCCATCACTCCAGTTCGTGGTTGAGGTGGATGCCTCGGTTGTGGGCATCAGAGCCGTACTCTCCCAGAAGTCCTCCACAGATGGTCGACTACATCTCTGCGCTTTCCTCTCAAGAAAGCTTTCTCCTGCTGAGAGAAATTACAGTGTGGGTAACCGTGAACTGTTAGTGGTTAAAGCAGCCTTGGAGGAATGGAGACATTGGTTGGAAGGTACCAAGCAGCCGTTTCTAGTTTGGACAGACCACAAGAACCTGGAATACATCGTCAGCCAAACGCCTCCTTGCGCCAAGCAAGGTGGGCTCTCTTCTCTAATTGATTTGATTTTGTACTGTCTTACCGCCCTGGTGCCAAGAATGGCAAACCTGATGCTCTCTCCAGACAGTTTGATCCTGACCCATCCCCTAAGATTTCAGCTCCCATTCTGCCTGCTTCCTGTTTTGTTGGGGCGGTTACTTGGGAGATTGAGAAGAGAGTTTCCGAGGCTACTGCTGGTGTTCAGTCTCCGCTACGGTGTCCTTCTAATCGTCTGTTTGTTCCCAAGCCTCTTCGTTCACAGGTGATTCACTGGGCTCATACGTCTCGGATCTCCTGTCATCCCGGTGTCCGCCGAACCCTGTTTGTGGCCAAACAGCGGTTTTGGTGACCTTCCATGGAGAAGGGGATTAAGGAGTACATCGCCGCCTGCAGTATTTGTGCTCGGAACAAGACCTCGCGTCGGCCCGCCTTTGGCCTTCTGAATCTGCTGCCTGTCCCCTCACGCCCCTGGTCAGAGATCTCCATGGACTTTATCACGGGCCTGCCCTCTTCTGAAGGTAACACCACAGTCATGACTGTGGCGGACAGATTTCCTAAGATGGTCCATTTCATTCTGTTGCACAAGCTTCCCTCCACCAGGAAAACGGCAGAGGTCATGTTGTCTCATGTTTTTCGAATTCATGGATTTCCCAGAGACATTGTGTCTGACCGGGGGCCTCAGTTTGTGTCCAGGTTTTGGAAGGAGTTTTGTTCTCTGTTGGATGCCACGGTCAGCCTTACTTCTGGTTATGACCCGGAATCCAATGGACAGACTGAACGCCTTAACCAGGAATTGGAGACAGGACTGCGGTGCTTGGTGGCACAGAATCCTTCAACTTGGAGCAAACGCCTTATTTGGGTGGAGTATGCACACAACGCACTCCCTTGCTCATCCTCTGGTCTCTCTCCATTCCAGTGAGCCCTTGGTTATCAACCGCCATTGTTCCCTGCTGTGGAGAAGGAATCCAGTGTGCCCTCCGCTCAGGGTCTCATCCGTCGCTGTCACAAGGCGTGGAATGGGGCTCGTCAGATGCTGTTGCGCAGTTCTGCGCATTACAAGAGGATGGTCAATCGTGGAAGAACGCCAGCTCCAGTATACTTGCTGGGCCAAAAGGTGTGGCTCTCCACTCGAGACTTAACTCTGAGGGTGGAATCCCAGAAGCTGCCTCCTTGTTTTGTTGGTCCTTTCCTCATATCGAAGGTCATCAATCCTGTGGCAGTTCGTCTCCGACTCCCCCGTGCCATGAGGGTCCACCCTACTTTCCATGTCTCCCGACTGAAGCCATTTAAGGAGAGTTCTCTGGTCCCTGCCTCCACACGCCCTCCACCCCACCGGTTCCTTGATGGGGGTCCAGTGTTTACGGTCAGCCGGTTCCTGGGGATGCGCCGGCGTGGTCGTGGGTGTCAGTATCTTGTGGATTGGGAGGGTTATGGACCTGAGGAGCGGTCTTGGGTGCCGGCTCGCAACATATGCGTCCCGGAACGTATCAGGGAATATCAGTGCCAACATGCTGACGATCCTAGCCGTCAGGAGCTGGCCGTGGAGGGGGGGGGGGGGGGGGGGCCCTCGTCTCGTCAGGTCTCACCAGGTCTCACGTTTGATCTAGCTTCTGTTTCTTATTGGTTTTTAGAGTTTGCATTCTTGTTTTATTTTGGTGTCTCACATCTCTCTTGTTTCAGGTCCCATTTCCTGTCCTGTCGTTTACCCTCATGTGATTGTTGATTCCGCCCTGATGTGTTTCACCTGTGTCTTGTTATCCCTTGCTAATCTGTATTTAAGCCATTTGTGTTTTAGTTCTCATTGCCAGTTTGTTGTGTATGCTACTTGGTATCACCTCGTTCCAGCTCTTCTATTGAGAGCGCAGCTATATCAGCTTTTGCTCCCAATTGAGCAGAAGCCCTTGAAAGCAAACTGGCTGAGCAACCAGATCTACGGCCTGATCTTCGTGAAGATACATTTGATACATATATCATCACCTTCTTCTTCTTCATGCTTAGTATCTTCTAATACAGTCTCCTTGAGAACATGAATTCGACCTTTCTCAGCGAGTTTAACTTGTCTGGCTGGTCTTGTGGCTCCACCATGTGCTCCTTCAAGCACCAAGCTCTGGCTCCTTTGCTCATAATTTTTTAAACGAGGTCTTGGCAGATCGCCAAGTCTTTAAGTTAATCGAACAAGAGCCTCTGCTAGTAGCTGGGGCTTGTTTTGTCAACAATTTCTTCCAAAACTAAAACATACAGATAATGTAGAGAACATTTCGCTAACACCAGGAGCAAGATGTAGCTAATTCAATGCAATGCGCTTATCAGGAGCGATTCAAAACAATCCAAGGTCGGTCTGCCTTCCCCAGACAAGCTGGAGAAAACACCTTCTCTACTAAGCTCTGTTACAGAAGTCTTTTAATTAAAGCCATGATTTTAATTCAAAGAGTAATAATCGATTCGTCCTCACAAATCCAGTGATATGTCTTCAGATACGTCCCGATGCTGTTGATAGACCTCAAGGCCTTTCCTGGCCGAGATCTTTATCTTCAGTCCCACGACTGGAACCAATCTACTTTGGCTAAAACCTCTCCGAGAATCTTAGCCAATCTTCTGTCCCAGTCTCTGGGACTGGTATTTAACCCCTCTGCCGGAGGTATCCTTCGACTTAATGTAGCGGCAGATTTTTCAGATCTTTCGGGTAATTAGCACCCTAGCCGCTAATTGGAATAGAATGGATAAGGGGAATATCTTCGATACGCATGCAAGCTGCCTCAGAGATCTCCCGAGCTTCTTCATTGATAAAACTCCAGCACACGGTCTTTTGATGATTTGACTTTATCGTCAGTAGAAAACAGTAAGATACATCCAAGGTTTTTCCGACTTGTTACTGCAATCTTCTTTGAACTCCAGCTTCTTACTTTAGATATTAGAAAGCTCCTCGTGTCTCCGTAACAATGACATGGTCAAAGGATTGACCTTCTCCATCGTCAGTCCAAACTAATCTCAAAACTAAACTTCTGCGCAAGCAGTTAAGCTGCAAACACACCCAAAAACACGTCATAAATCCCACCCACATTATAACGGGCAGTCTAAAATTTAAAGTCACATGCCATTCACAATGACACGCAAAACAGGCCAAATGGCCACTACACCTTATGATCGATGGTCGGTTTGGACACGATGGACCAAAGGGCCTGATTTCATACTGTGGCTCTAAAATGTCCTGGGATGTCAGGACTTTCATATGAGGAAAGATTGGATAGACTCGGCTTGTACTCGCTGGAATTTAGAAGATTGAGGGGGGATCTTATAGAAACTTACAAAATTCTTAAGGGGTTGGACAAGCTAGATGCTGGAAGATTGTTCCCGATGTTGGGGGAATCCAGAACAAGGGGTCACAGTCTAAGGATAAGGGGGAATTCCTTTAGGACCGAGATGAGGAAAACATTCTTTACACAGAGTGTGGTGAGTCTCTGGAATTCTCTGCCACAGAAGGTAGTTGAGGACAGTTCATTGGCTATATTTAAGAGGGCGTTAGATGTGGCACTTGTGGCTAAAGGGATCAGGGGGTATGGAGAGAAGGCAGGTACGGGATACTGAGTTGGATGATCAGCCATGATCACATTGAATGGCGGTGCAGGCTCGAAGGGTCGAATGGCCTACTCCTGCACCTATTTTTCTATGTTTCTATGTTTCTAAAACACAAGCAGCGGTAGAGTTGCTGCCTCACAGCACCGGAATCTCGACCATGGGTGCTGTCTGTACGGAGTGTGTATGTTTGACTGTGAGAAAGAAGAGTAAATATGTGGTGCAGGAAGCCCCGGTGGGTGTACCTACTGAAAACAGATGCACCCTCTTGGGAGATGTGTTTCCAGACGTGTTGCAGACGTGTTTCCAGTCCCGAGCGGCGGACAGGTCGGTGGCTCCAATCCATGGGATGAGACTTGACCAGCGAGACCAATGTCGGGCAGAGCCATAGTTGTGGGTAACTCCATTGTCTGATGTGCGGACAGGAGATTCTGTGGCAGCAGGCGAGATTCGAGGATTGTCTGTTGCCTCCCTGGTGCCAGGGTTCAAGATGTCTCGGACAGACTTCAGATGGAAGGTGAGCAGCTGGAGGTAGTTGTGCATGTGGACACAAATGACATTGAAAGAGGAGGACTGATTCCTGGGATGTCAGGACTGTCTTATGAACAAAGACTGCATAGACTCGGTTTATACTCTCTAGAATTTAGAGGTTGAGAGGCGATCATATAGAAACATACACAATTCTTAAGGGGTTGGATAGGCTAGATGCAGGAAGATTGTTCCCGATGTTGGGGAGGTCCAGGACAAGGGGTCACAGCTTAAGGATAAGGGGGAAATCCTTTAAGACCGAGATGAGAAGGACTTTTTTCACACAGAGAGTGGTGGGTCTCTAGAACTCTCTGCCACAGAGGGTAGTTGAGGCCAGTTCATTGGCTATATTTAAGAGGGAGTTAGATGTGGCCCTTGTGGCTAAGGGGATCAGAGGGTATGGAGAGAAGGCAGGTACGGGATACTGAGTTGGATGATCAGCCATGATCATATTGAATGGCGGTGCAGGCTCGAAGGGCCGAATGGCCTACTCCTGCACCTAATTTCTATGTTTCTGGGAAGGAGGTTCTGCAGCGTGAGTTTAGAGAGTAATGCCCCTGTCCCACTTAGGAAACCTGATCGAAACCTCTGGTGACCTTGCCCAAGACCCAAGGTTTCCATGAGGTCCCCGGAGGTTTTGGTCACTCGTCTGGAAAGCCTCGACCTGGATCGACCGAAGTGTGAGCTGCAGCTACAGACCCCACATACACACACACACATCACGGAAGGTGGGAGCCATGGAGAGCGGAGGAGCGCTGTCTGTGCGATGAAGAGGAAGGTAAATGGCTGCCACGATGAAGAGGAAGGTAAATGGCTGCACGGTAGGTCCTATAGAGAACTCAGCGAGGGGGGGGAGAGAAGGGACGAGAAGGAGAGAGAAGGGGGGAGAGAAGGGTTTCTTCAGGGGTTGGACAAGCTAGATGCAAGAATATTGTTCCCGATGTTGGGGGAGTGCAGAACAAGGGGTCACAGTCTAAGGATAAGGGGGAATTCCTTTAGGACCGAGATGAGGAAAACATTCTTTACACAGAGAGTGGTGAATCTCTGGAATTCTCTGCCACAGAAGGTAGTTGAGGCCAATTCATTGGCTATATACAAGAGGGAGTTGGTTGTGGCTAAAGGGATCAGGGGGTATGGAGAGAAGGCAGGTACGGGATACTGAGTTGGATGATCAGCCATGATCATATTGAATGGCAGTGCAGGCTTGAAGGGCCGAATGGCCTACTCCTGCACCTATCTTTCTATGTTTCTAAGAGGAGTTAGAGGCGACCGTGACTGACAAGGGAAGTCAGGGACTGTATAAAAATAAAAGAGAAGACGTATAACATAGCAAAGATGAGCGGGAAGCCAGAGGATTGGGTAATGTTTAAGGATCAACAGAAGGTAACTAAAATGGCAATATGGGGAGAAAAGATGAAGTATGAAGGAAGCTAGCCAAGAATATAAAGGAGGATAGCTTATTTCGGTGTGTCAAGAGGAAAAAATTAGATAAGACCAAAGTTGGACCCTTGAACACAGAAACTTAAAGGTGAATTATGGGGAACAAGGAAATGACAGACGAGTTGAACAGGTACTTTGGTTCTGTCTTCACTAAAGAAGACACAAACAATCTCCCAGATATACTCGGGGCAGAGGACCTAGGGTGATGGAGGAACTGAAGGAAATTCACATGGCAGGAATTGGTGTTGGGTAGAGTGATGGGACTGAAGGCTAATAAATCCCCAGGGCCTGATGGTCTGCATCCCAGGGTACTCAAGGAGGTGGAACTAGAATGTTTTGACGCATTGGTGATCATTTTCCAATGTTCTATAGATTTTGGATCAGTTCCTGTGCATTAGAGGGTGACTAATGAAAGGAGGGAGAGAGAAAGCAGGGAATTATAGACCAGTTAGCCTGACATCGATGGTGGGGAAGATTCTGTAGTCGATTATCAAAGCTGTAATAGCGGCGCTTTTGGATAGTAGTAACAGGGTCAGTCCGAGTCAGCATGGATTTACGAAGGGGAAATCATACTTAATAAATCTTCTTGAATTTTTTGAGGAAGTAACAAATAAAATGGAAAAGGGGGAGCCAGTGGATGTAGTGTAGCTGGACTTCCAGAAAGCACTTTGATAAGGTTCCACACAGAAATGTGGGCAAAATTAGAGCACATGGTATTGGGGGTAAAGTATTGACATGGATAGAAAATTGGTTGGCAGACAGGAACCAAAGAGTAGGGAATGACGATTCCCTTTCAGGATGGCAGGCAGTGACTAGTGGGGTGCCGCAAGGCACGGTGCTGGGACCACAGCTATTTATAATATTAATTAATGATTTAGATGAAGGAATTAAAAGTAACATTAGCAAATTTGCAGATGACACAAAGCTGGGTGACAGTGTGAACTGTGAAGAGTATGCAGACTTGGGTGAGTGGGCAGATGCAGAATAATGTGGATAAATGTGAGGTTATCCACTTTGGTGGGAAGGCAGACTATAGACAATAGGTGCAGAATCAATCGACCCTTCGAGCCATTCAATGTGATCCTGGTTGATCATCCACAATCAGTACCCGGTTCCTGCCTTCTCACCATTTCCACAAAGTAAATTGTGAATTTGTGGAATTTTTTGCCTCGGAAGTCAGTGGAGGCCGATTCACTGGATGCATTCAAAAGAGAGTTGGATAGAACTCTTAGAGCTAGCAGAATCAAGGGATATGGGGATTAGGATGGAATGTGGTACTGATTGTGGATGATCAGCCATGATCATATTGAATGGCAGTGCTGGCTCGAAGGGCCAAATGGCCTACTCCTGCACCTATTGTCTGTGTATCTATGTTCTCCCCGTGATCTGCGTGGGTTTTCTCAGGGTGCTCTGGTTTCCTTCCACACTCTAGACGTACAGGTTTGTAGGTTAATTGGTAAAAAGTGTAACTTTCTGTTCATGTGTGTCGGATAGTGCTAGAGTGCGGGGTGACCGCTGGCCAGCACAGATTCGGTGGGCCAAAGGGCCTGTTTCCACGCTCTATCTCTAAAAACTAAAACTAAACACACCAAAAAAATATATACTCCCTTGACTGAAAAAAATGATGGATTTGGGCAATGAAAGATAGACACAGAGTGCTGGAGAAACTCAGCTGGTCAGGCAGCATCTCTGGAGAACATGGATAGGTGACTTTTCACAAAGTGCTGGAGTAACTCAGCGGATCGGGCAGCATCTGTGGAGAACATGGATCGGTGACGTTTCACAGAGTGCTGGAATAACTCAGCGGATCAGGCAGCATCTGTGGACAACATGGATAGGTGACGTTTCACAGAGTGCTGGAGTAACTCAGCGGGTCAGGCAGCATCTGTGGGGAACATGGATAGGTGACGTTTCACAGAGTGCTGGAGTAACTCAGCGGGTCAGGCAGCATCCCTGGAGAATAAGGATGGGTGACGTTTCACAGAGTGCTGGAGTAACTCGGTGGGTCAGGCAGCATCCCTGGAGAATAAGGATTGGTGACGATTTGAGTCGGGCCCCTTCCACAAACTCGAGACCACGGGGAAGGGAAATGTTATGTTTAACTTGCAAACATAGTCTATTTCTTATTCTGCAGCAGCAGAAAACATGTGTGGATCGGTGTGAGTTCTTGACGCTAAATACTTTGGAAGTCGCTTGTGATGAGCTCTCCCGAGGTCTGGCTTGTTGAATCAGACCTGCATCTGGTTTCCATACAATCGAGGCAGGAGAGGAAGGTAAAAACCAGGAGCTGTTGTTGGCTCACACTAACGGCGGCATGGTAGCGCAGCAGTAGAATTGCTGCCTCACAGCACCAGAGTCATAGAATCATAGAGTGATACAGCATGGAAACAGGCCCAACTTGCCCAAACCGGCCAACAATGTCCCAACTACCCAAGTCCCTCATGCCTGCGCTTGGTCCATATCCCTCCAAACCTGTCCTATCTATGTACCTGTCTAAATGTTTCTTGAACAATGAGATAGTCCCAGCCTCAACTACCTCCTTTGGCATCTTGTTCCATACACCCACCACCTATTGTGTGAAAAAGTTACCCCTCGGATTCCCATTAAATCAGCCCACCTCGTCAAATTGTGAAAGGCCTGGATAGAGTAGATGTGGAGAGGATATTTCCACTAGTGGGAGAGTACAGGACCAGAGGGCACAGCCTCAGAATAAAAGGATGCTCATTTAGGAAGATGAGAAGGAATTTCTTCAGTCAGAGGGTGTTGAATCTGTGGAATTCTTTGCCACAGATGGATCTGGAGGCCACGTCAATGAATAGTTTTAAGGCAGAGATGGATAGATTCTTGATTAGTACGGGTGTCAGAGGTTATGGGGAGAAGGCAGGAGAATGGGGTTAGGAGGGAGATATAGATCAGCCATGATTGAATGGCAGAGTAGACTTGATGGGCTGAATGGCCTAATTCTGCTCCCATCACATAAATTTATAAACTTGAAGAATCCCACTCTGAGCTAGTCCCACCTGCCCGCATTTGGTCCATATCCCTCTAAACCTTTTTATTCATGTTGCTGTCCAAATGCCTTTTAAATGTTGTTATAATACTTGCCCCAACTACCTCCTCTGACTGCTCGATTCAAATACACATGTTTTGTTTTAGTTTGGTTTAGAGATACAGCGTGGCCCACCGAGTCCGTGCCGACCAGCAATCACCCCCGCACACTAACACTATCCTATACACAAGGGACAATTTTTACCAAAGCCAAATTACCCTATTAACCTGTATGTCTTTGGGGTGTGGTAAGGGCCTGTCCTACCAGCACGCAACTCCATGCGGTGAGCGCGACCTAACGTGGTCGCTTGAGCCGTCCGGCGTCGCGGGGCCGGTCCCACTTCGATCGCCGGAGCCGTACGGAATTGTGCGGAGTTCGTCCCGACATCGCGCGGGGCTCCGAAAAACTGACTATGTTCAAAAATTCCGCGCGGCAACGGCTTGTTGGTTCGCAGTCGCCTCGACACATTACACACCGCCCCGACATCTTGCCTCCGTGAACCTATCTGTAGGTGCCTCCGTGACCCTCTATGTGTGTGGCTCCGTGGCCCTCTGTGTGTGCCTCTGTGCCCCTTTCTGTGTGTCCCTCTCTGTCCTGGCGAACTTACCTTAAGACTTCGCTCCAAGTTCGCCTCACTTTGCGCCGCGTTGCGCCACTCACCCGACCTCCGCGTGGCCCTCGCTGCCGGTTTGGTCGCGCTTGCCGCATGCAGGCGCATGCTGGTGGGAACGGCCGTGTACAGGGGATCACCCGACCTCCGCGCGGCCCCCGCTTCTAGTTTGATCGCGCTCATTGCATGGAGTCGGATGCTGGTAGGACAGGCCCTTTAGGAACCCGAGCTCCCAGAGAAAACCTGCCCAGGTCACGGAGAGAACGTACAAATTCCGTACAGATAACACCCAAGGTCAGGATCGAACCTGGGTCTCAGGTTGACTTCTCGTGCTACCTCCTCCGGCAGCTCGTTCTATACACCCACCAACCTTAGTGTGAAAAAACTACCTCTCAGATTCCTATTTTACTTCGGAGTCACGTGAGTGACTTCGTGAAGACCCCGCCAGGCACGCATGCGCGACATATCGTCGACCGCATGCGAGCGACAGGCAGGGAGGAGCGTTGCTCCTCTACTGCTGGGACCTGCAGGTAAGTAAAACACTAACCTGCGGTCTTTTTCTTCTAGGTGGCCCTGTCGCAGGGTCTCGAGGCCGCCTCGGATCTGGCTGCTGCGGCAGTCAGCGGCGGCTCCGATAGTTGGAGTCGGGAAGCCCGTTGACCCAGGAGGGTCCGGGCTCATACACTCGCCGGCGGAGGACGGCAGAGGCAGCCCGACTCCACACCGCAGCCCGCGGGGGACGCCGCGGGCGAAAAGGAATGGGGCTTGCCGGCTCGCTGTCAAAAGTTCGCGACGGCAGCGCGGCAGCCCCGACTCTACACCTCAGCCCGCGGGGAACACCGCGGGTTGGCGGTGTACATGTAGGCGTGGGGCTTGCAGGCTCGCCGTTCAAAGTAGGAACGGTAGAGCGGCAGCCCCGACTCTACACTGCAGCCGCGGGGGATACTGCGGGCTGGCGGTGTGCATGCAGGAGTCGGGCTTGCAGGCTCGCCGTCAGAAGTTTCAACGGCGGAGCGGCAGCCCCGACTCTACACCACAGCCCGCGGGGGTGATACTGCGGGCTGGCGGTGTGCATGTGGTGTAGGGCTTGCTGTGCTTGCCATGGGCAGCAGCCCGACTCTACACCGCAGCCTGCAGGGGTTCTGCGGGTTGCTGGCATTCAGGGAGAAGCAGGCTTGCAAGCAAAGGCAGCCTGACTCCACACTGCAACTGCAGGGATTCTGTGGCCTGGCTACATTAAAGTGCCCTGCTACTCTAGGGTATGCATTGTCTTCAAGAAGTTCCGACTGCCAACATATAAAAGTTATTAAAGCATGAGAGGCTGGTCACCATACTTCTTAAAGACCCTCAGGTAAGATACTAACTTTGAATAGCTAAGCGTCTGTATTCGAGTTTGCTTACAGAGGGATGGAGACCAGAATGAAGGCAGCGAAGCAGGTCTCCAAGGGCCGTGCGACTTCAGATGGGAGTCAGCGGCCACCATTCCAGAAGAACGCGGAGGTCGGGGAGCCCTGCGCAGCCAGGACCCGTCTCTCCACCACGGCTGACCATGGGGCCGCAAAATGGTGGAGCACCGCGTGGGAGCAGGATGGGCAAGACCTGGACTCCCTACCACTCTCACCTATGCATAGTGACTGTGGGGCAAAGGTGCGTAAACATGTGACCCGCTCGGCGGCTCGTTTTGTCTCTCCTACTATGCAGGTATCAGAGATGGGGAGAGCTGCGCACAGGTCATGCCCCGCTGCAGTGGGAGGCATCGACATACCGCCGGGGGTAACCTGCTAGACTGCAGGCCGGTGATGGACCTGCTGGAAATCGGGGAGCCCTGCAGGAGCAGGAGGTACCGGTGTCCACCGGAACAGGCTGCCGGAGCGCAGACCGGTGGCAGCAGTTTACGGCTAGGCAACCCCATTGCTACGGGTAACGCCGGCTATGCGCCCTCATGGACCCGTGTGGTTAAGGGTGACGGCAAGCCTGCACGGACAGCGGAGCCGGTATTGGGGACCGGTACCGATCCTTCCCTCTGCCTTCCCACCAGGCAGAGGTGCCGCTTAGGTCCAAACGACGGCGGACTAGCGGTATGTCCGTGCAGGAGTCGTACAGCCTGCGGGAGCAGGAGGTACCGGCACTGCACCGGAACAGGCTGCCGGAGCGCAGACCGGTGGCAGCAGAATACGGTTAGGCAATCCCGTTGCTGCGGGTAAAGCCAGCCAAGCGCCGTCACAGACCCCTGGGGGTGAGGGTGACGGTGTGCCTGCACGGACCACGGACCGGTATTGGGGACCGGTTCCGACTCCTTTCCTCTGCCTGCTCGTCAGGTAGAGAGGCCGCTAAGGTCCGAGGGATGCCGGGCTAGCGGGTTGTCCGTGCGGAAGTCGTTCAGCCCCGCAGGAGCGGGTGCTGACGAGTACCTGTCAGCCACTTCGTTGAGGTGTGACCTACTGGCAGAAGCCCCAGCGACTCATCAGGGCCTGGGGAAGTCGACCTGTTGTCCGTGTGTAGCGGCAGCGGTCGCATGGCTAGGATGGAGCTAATGGTGGAGCAACTATATCAGCAGGACCTGGGTCGGCAAGAGCAGGAGTCTCAGCGGTCTGGGAGTTCGGATCATGACCACCACCTTCAATCTCACCTTCGTCCATCGGGAGTGCTAGCATTCAACAGGTGGCCGATTTGACAAAGCAGCGGCAGCAGAAGAGCCCACTGCTCTCGATCCAGAAGAAGAAGTTGGAGGTGTCGAAAATCCGAAACCTGTTTTCAGGGGTACCGCTGCACTCTACATTGGCAGTAAGTATTAATTCTTGACGACACACCAGTTCCTAGACCAGGTGCTTTCAGAAACACGGAGAAGTACAAGGATCCTGGAAACTGTGTTACCCTGAACGTCCCGAGGGTCGACTCAGCCATCTGAGGGAACATAATTTCCAATGCGAGGGAACAAGAGATGAAGAGGCAGAAAATTCTGAAGCTATTGGCGTCGGGCATCACGGCGCTCATCAGGACCCTCGATGGGGCAGGTGCATCCGCAGAGCAGCAGGATGCTCTAGCCCTCCTGTGTAGCACACTTCGGGAAACTGTTTTAGTCAGAGCTCCATCCGGCCCGACATTAACCCTGAATTCGCTGGGTTGGGTCGTACCTCCACCACACCTCCAAGACAGCTGTTTGGGGAGGACCTGCCCAAGCCGGTCAAAGACGAGGCCATCAAGAACACATCCGCACCAGCTCCCCAACAGCAGAAGCCTTGTTAGGGCAGAGCCAGCATAGACTACCTCACCACACACCAGCTGCAGGAACAAGGATTTACCGAGGCGATCGAGCAGCACCCAGCAAAGAAGGAATACTAGAAACCAGAACGTCAGGCTCGCCGGTAACCATGGAGGTAAGGGGGCCTGGTTCTCTTGGAAGTGCTGCATGCATAACCTCACAAGTAGGAGGGAGGTACATACATTCTGCGGCTTTGTTTGTCACTATCCAGGGAACAGAGCTATAGCCATAATAGATTCATGTAACAGCCTTGCTTGCGCCAGGGAACTGACTTTCGACATGCTGCTAAGCTATGGGTAAATTGGAGCTACATTCCAGCCACATAATTGGGTCGTTACGCTATCAAAGCTTGGGTGAATAAGCAAAATCTCGGCATGTATAGCGAATGCTTACAATTACGAGCTTAAGCAGCTGCCAATCCAAGCATAATTGAGGTACAACGGTGGATTAGCAATGGTTGTGATTGTTAAATCCCATCATTACATCAAACCTAGTAGTCGCGTTACAAACCGACGCAAGCGCCGAGGGCTGGGGAACTACTGACACCATTCCAGGTGGGGCGGTAAATGGGATTGCATGAGTCTACTTTCTTCAATCACAAGGTATAAACTGTTTAGAAATGCTGGGAGCATGTCCAGGGCTGCGCATTAATGTACTAATCTGCAGCATACGTATGTTCGTCTTCAAAATAATACCACTGAGGAGGCATATTAAACCTTATGGGTGGCGTCAAGTTAATATCTTGGGATGAATTGGAAACATTAATTTGGCTCTGGTGGATTGAAAGAAATTTGAGTTCAGCTATGTACCTTCTGGATAAGCTCAATATAATGGCGGACACCAGGTCACAAGTATTAATAACGACATCAAGTAGATTGAACCTCCAAATATCTGCTAAAATTATAGCCTAATATGGAATACCAGATTTCGACCTCTTTGCGTCCAGGTTGAGCCATTGGATACTAACATATGTCTTGAGAACTAGTTCCTGGGGCAGTGGCGATGGACGCGTTTTCGCTACGTTGGGGGGAAATGCGGGGTTTCTATGTTTTCCCCATTCTGCTTCATCAGACAGGTGCTGCAGGATACGCAACCAGGCTCTGCAACATAAAGGACCATGGATGTCAAACAGCATCGTGCAGAGAGAGTCCAGTAGGAAGCAGTACCTCGCCTACATAAGGATATGGGAGGTTTCTGTAGTCAGACCTAGACCATCTACATATCTGCTATACTCTCCAAGGTGCTGGAATACTCATGGGTCGTCATTATGACGAGTCCCTCAGTTACAGTGCTGTATACAGTGCCAGGAGTGCATTGTCGTCCTATCGCTAGATTGGACTGGGATGAGGTAGTGTTGACCCTCCTCAGGAGCTGGTCGCCTATGATGGACTTACTCACCTTCAAAGTGCTTATGATAATGGCACTGAACACAGCTCAACAGGTCATGACTTTACAGGAATTAAACCTGGATAGAATGATCGGACCATACTAAGGTAACTTCTTTACAGAAGAATTACTTACACTACACAGACCTGGGACTACACGTCTGCAAATGGGCATCAGATGTATGGAGACGGGTCTGTTTCAGCCATGGTAACCCACGTCACAGGGTGATTGTGCAGACTATCTCCAGATGACACGAGGTGGTATTCGGTGCAGCAGGTAAGACACTAATATTTTAAATGTCATTCTATCAGGGCTGCATCCACATCAGTGGCAAGGACTATGGCGGTGTTCATGGATTTTGGCCTCGCAATAGCGAGCTGGGCCAGTGAATCTACACTTCAGCGGTTTTATAACTGATTTATAACCGCTCCCGCAACGTTGGCGGATTCAGTTTTAAGTGCTGTTCCCTAAACGTTTGTCCCCGAGTTCAGGGGGTTATTGTTGTATTAACAAATGTTATTATTTTTTCAGCTTGTTCAAGTCTGAAATACGTTAACATACTTCCTCCATCAGAATTACGGCAGTGTGTGAGCATGGGCGTGGTCCAGGGCATGTAATCACAGAGCTTTGAAATCTTCACGAAGTCACTCACGTGACTCCGAAGTAAAATAGTAAGATTAAACAAGAACTTACCAGTTTGAAGTTTGATCTTTATTTTATGAGGAGTTGCGATGAGGGATTTCGTGCCCTCCGCTCCCAACCCTCTATTATATATTCAACTGGTATGGTCAAGTTTTAATCTTACTATCTTCGGTTTGTGATCTGTGATTCCACACCGCTGCTTTGAAGAATGTCGCGCATGCGTGCCTGGCGGGGTCTTCACGAAATCCCTCATCGCAACTCCTCATAAAATAAAGATCAAACTTCAAACTGGTAAGTTCTTGTTTAATCTTACTATTAAATGCTTTCCCTCTCTCCTTTGACTGGATAGTACATAGAACGTATTGCTGTATCGCTGTACTGAAAAATAAAGTTTCCCCCAACCCCTCTCCCCTCCCCCACATAAAACAAACCTGAGAATATACACACAGACATTAAAACACACTAAAAAAAATTTAAAGATGAAAAAACAAACAGACTGCTGGTGGAGCTGCCAATCGTTCGACAATAAATAAACTAAACTACTCTAGATGTCAGCTGGTCTACATTGGTGAGACCAAGCGTAGGCTTGGCAATCGCTTTGAGGAACACCTCCGCTCGGTTCGCAATGACCAATCTGATCTCCTGGCTCAGCACTTCAACTTGCCCTCCCCTTCTGTATCCATCCGTTCTGTCCTGGGCCTCCTCGATGGTCAGAGTGTGGACCAACAGAAATTGGAGGAGCAGCACCTCATATTTCGCTTGGGCAGTTTGTACCCCAGCGGTATGAACATTGACCTCTCTAATTGCAGGTAGTCCTTACTGTCTTCTCCCCTTCTCAGCAAGGCATGCCTACTTTGAATAAGTTCTCCTCCTCCCTACGAGGAAGAAGGGCCTCGACCCGAAACGTCGCCTATCTCCTTCGCTCCTTAGATGCTGCTGCACCCGCTGAGTTTCTCCAGCTTTTTGTGTAGCCCTCTCCCTCTAGCCCTCTGGCTCCGCCTCTTCCTTTCTTCTTCCCGCCCCCACCCCCACCCACCCCCTCACATCAGTCTGAAGAAGGGTTCCGGCCCGAAACATCGCCTATTTCCTTCGCTCCATAGATGCTGCCTCACCCGCTGAGTTTCTCCAGCATTTTTGTCTACCTTCGATTTTCCAGCATCTGCAGTTCCTTCATAAACTAAACTGATCTCTTATTTTAAGTAATCCTTGGCTTCCCAGTCTCCCGCCCCTCCCCCACTCCCCCACCCGAGCTCTCCTATTACAGCCACTGTTCGCATCCTTTTTCTCCACAGGGCGCCATGGTGGTGCAGCAGTAGAGTTGCCACCTCACAGCGGCAATCAATCAATCAATCAATCAATCAGGTTTATTCATCACATACACAATAAAGTGCAGTGAAGTGAGCAGTGGTACAATCAAAAAAGAACACACAATACACAATAAATAGTTAACACAAACATCCACCACAGCATTCTTCACTGGTGGAAGGCGCAAGGTATAGTCAATCCTCCTCCATTGTTCCGCCATGGTCGGGGCCATAACCTCCGCAGTCGCCGCTGTGGGCGGCCAGATGTACGGGTCCTCTCGTCTGGAAGGTAAGTCCCGAATCGGTGCTTCCCCACCGGAGACAGCGGCTTTAAGATGACATCGGCCGCAGGCCGCTGGTTGGAGCTCTTCTCCAGGGACCCCCGGCAAGGGATCCCGCTCCGGATGGTAAGTAAGTAAACCAGAGATTCAATTCTGTCTCTGGTGCTGTCTGTATAGGCATGTTATAAAACGTACCTTTAGCGGGGCTGCAGTTCTGTCACTGGTCGTGTGTGCGGCTTTGGTGCCTTTGAGGGGAGGGGGGGCAGGGTTAAAATGTGGTTTTCCCCTGCCTTCCGGAGTTATATTTTCTCGGAGTGCGAGCTTTAGCTGAAGATTCGTTCCGACTGCTGGTATGTGAAAAAAAAAATGTAAATCGCCCGACTATTTCAGCGCTGGAGTAAAATTAAAATTAGCTTCTAATGCCGTGAACGCCGACAACGGGGACGGATTTCACGTAGGGGACAGGTAAAGTTAAGCCGTTTATTTTTACATATAAACGTGCTAATTAAGATGACCTTAATCAAAATTTCATGTTACAAAACAATGAGTTATTCCCCATACGAACCGGCAGTATTTTTTCTGCCAATATGGGGTTTAAATTCACCGCAACCGCAACGTTCCAATCCATCGTGTTCCATAAAATCCCACTCGCAAGATGATTTAAATGGCCATTAATTTATGGGTATTAAACACTAAATTTTCAATTTGGCCTATAAAATCATGACAATGAGATTTAAAAATCATGTTATATTGTGAATTCTTGTGTGAATGTTATTTGGACACTTAGGCTTTTTAAAAAATGTTAATATTTTCCTAAGAAATGGATAGATGTTTAGATCTAGTAATTGAATTTTGTAATTAGCTACAATTGGGTAACTAAGTAATTATATGCTATAATTTCAGGTCATCCAAGTAAGATTGTTTCATATTTGTTTCAGAATGCTTCAATCTATAATAACTGAACATTTATTTCAGTTAAGAAAGTTATGAGGTTTTTACTGCCCACGATCACAACTTTTGTGTTAAGTCAATAGAAAAGCAATAGGGAACAAGATGCTAATTTCCGAGTATGAAAATGGCCATAACTTTTTTAATACTGTAGATATGAAAGTGAATTAGATGTCAAATTAAACTTCTTTTTATGCTTTATCTGATGGGATAAATTGCAGACTTGATTTTTAAAATCTCAAAAATTTGTAACATTGCTAGTCTGTACGGAGTTTCTACGTCCTCTTGGGCTTCCTAAGAGATCTTCAGTTTCCTCCCACACTCCAGAGACGCAGGTTTGTAGCTTAATGGCTTGGTATAACAGTAATTTGTTCCAAGTATGTGCAGGATAGTGTTAGTGTGCAGGGATCGCTGGTTGGTGCGGACTCAGTGCGATGAAGGGCCTGTTTCCGTGCAGTGTCTTTACTGAAACTAAATAAAAGATGTTGCCTGACCCACTGAGTTAATCTAGAACTGAGTGTATATAAATTAATCAAACTTGGTTTGGTGATCAGTAAAGGCCTCAAAGGTTATGGGAGGAAGGCAGGAGAATGGGTTCAGTGAGAAAGATCGATTAGCTATGATTGAATGGTGGTGTACCTCTTGTTTCCCTTTCCCCTGACTCACAGTCTGAAGAAGGGTCTCGACCCGAAACATCACCCATTCCTTCGCTGAGTTACTCCAGCATTTTGTGTCTATCGGCGCAATAGACTCGATGGGCTGAATTATCTAATTCTGCTCCTATGTCTAATTGTTAATCCTGGCTAAATTGGACCAGCAAGGACTACGAAATGGGGTTGCATATCAGGGTTGCTGGGAGATTTGGTCAAATTGGAAATGCTCTCTGCAGAGCTGGGACAGGCTGCAAGAGGTGCCAGGGAGTCTGGAGATTAGATACAATTTGCGAGCAAAGAAAGGAACCCTTGCAAACCCTGTCAATCTGGTGCAAAACGCATATAATGGATTGGATGGCTGCAAGCCAGACATACACTTTGTAAATAGTTGTAAATAATGTTGCAGAGTCTCACTTCGCTAAGTGTTGATTGGATGGGGCATTGAGCCTTATCTGAGTTCTCTGTTAATCAGGGTAAATGATTCAAAGTTAACTTCATCTTGAAATCTGTTGTGAATACAATGTATTGAACTGTAGTATCATTGGGTTCGGGAAATGCCTGTTATGTATGGGGTTAACCGATATTTCTAATTGGGTGATTAAGAGACCACTCGAGGTCCCGGGACATATAAAAGTCCATGATCACGAGGCTCGGGGTCGGTCTTCTGGAAGAGCGCTCAGGACCGCGTACTCTTCTGGAGTTCCTCTGTCTGAGCGAGGCTTAGAGGGCTTGAACAGATAGACGCAGGGATCGAACCCACGGTGGGATAGGTACAGTGTGTGATCTGTGACATGCTTTTGGTAAATTAAAATTTATTTATTTCAAGTACTTGATTCAGTGTTTTTACTGAAACTAGATTGGGGGGAAGCAAAGAAATGAGTAATTATCATTGAGGGCTCGTCTGGGATTTCAAAAGACCTCCAAACACAATTTGCAATCAAAGGGTGCTGTTTCGATCGCGAGTGCAGAAATTGGCGCCGCGGTGCAGTTTTCGCATTGATTTCCGGCACCTCGTGAGTCGGAGCGGATCGATCATTCACGGGCTTGGGAAAGGGTCTAATCGAGATCATTAGAACAGATTCTAGCAAGCACGGGGGAGTGGTTTACACGTCTTTGGGTTGGAGGCCCATAAAACCAGGCTGGGATTAGAGGTCCTGGTCAAAGATTATAGAGGAGCAAGATGCGCCACTCAGTGGAAAAAGCGTAGTATCACATGTGTGATTGTCGACGCCATATTAGCGGACCAGAGATGGCGTTGACTATGGCGTCTACTGGGAAACTGGGCTTCTCTATAATCTTTGTCTCTCGATCTCCCGCTGTGTAATCCGCTCCAAAGCTACAGAGCAGTTACAAGCAAAGATTATAGAGGAGCAAGATGCATTAGAAAGTTATTAGATTTATTTGTAATAGATCTTTACTTACCTCGCGATCCCTCTTCTCTCGATCACCCTCTCTTCTCTCTATCGCTCTCTCCCCTGTCGATCGCTCTCTCTCCCCTGTCGATTGCTCTCTCTCCCCTGTCGATCTCTTTCTCTCCCCTCTCGATCTCTTTCTCTCCCCTCTCGATTTCCCTCTCTCCCTCCCTTCCCTCTGTGGCAGCCCTGCTATGCCCTCGGCCCAAAAGAGGATAGAAATAAATTACATAATGGTCTTTGTAGGAAGATTTTAATAAGCTCTTCTATCCAAAGATTTGCTTCTATCTGTCCCACCATATATTTATATGAATGTGTGTGTGTGTGTGCCTGTAATTTTGTGCACAGTGTGTGTTAAAGCAATACAAGGGAAGCTGTACAATGCAATGCAAGGTAAACTACGCAAAGGAGGGGCTGGGGAGGAAAGGTGCAAGGGAAATGGGGGAAAAGGGAGGGGGAGAGAGGGAAGGAGGGGGAGAAGGGAGGGAGATCGAGAGAAGATAGGGGAGAGAGTGATCGAGGGGAGAGAGAGAAGAGAGGGAGAGGGAGATCGAAAGAGAGGGAGAGAAAGATCGAGAGAAAGAGGGATCGAGAGAAGAGAGAGAGAGAGAAATATCGAGGGGGGAAAGAGAGGGGATAGAGAGGGATCGAGAGGTAAGTAAAGATCTATTACAAATAAATCTAATAACTTTCTAATGCATCTTGCTCCTCTATTATCTTTGCTTGCAACTGCTCTGTAGCTTTGGAGCGGATTACACATGGGGAGACAATCCGCCAGAATGCTGGCCGTGACGTTCCGTTACGTACTACACACCAGTCCATTGGATTTCCAGTGAGTGGCACATCTTGCTCCTCAATAATCTTTGGTCCTGGTGGGGTTGGGTGTAGATCCTTGGTTAGAGGCCTAAACCAGTCGAAGTTGGGCAGACTGCAGCTGCCTTTAACGAGAGCCTAACGCGCTTCATTGGGCGAGGTGTGGCCCAGGTTTAGACCAGGTATCCGAATTAGGTGGGGAATTAAAAGACAGGTCTCATCTTCGACCGGATCGGTGTCAGGAGCCCAAATTGAAAAAGTGCGCTTCGAAAAACAACATAGATAATTCACAGCGCAAAGCGGCTAGGTGCTGGATCCTCAGTACTTAGCAGAGGGTGTGCCTGTGTGTACGTATCCCTGAAGTTTGGGACGAGGAGCTTCGAGAAGGTACCGAGCTTGGATAAACTGGGTATAGATTGGCCAGAATACTCTAGTGTGTTCAATAATTTAATCGGGCAATTTTAGCTGATTTGAGAAGTTTGATTAGTAAAAAGATGCGCACTAAAAATTAGGAGTTCGAGATCGAGTGTTCTAGATTTGCAGCGAAATTTCCAAATACTGGATTTCATATTGAAGTTCTGCGTAAGGTGGGATTCGAATTCCTGTATGTAGAACTTCGAAGATGGTGCTTGTCCGTGATCGATTCCGAATAGCGGCTGATCAACAGTGAGTATTAACCCTCTGATCGATTGTTGATTAGTACCTGATAGCGAAGAGCACCTGAGAGATGGGAACCTCTATACTTGACGAAAGGTAATCCGAATAGTGAAGGGTGCCCATAATTCTGTCAAACGTAGAGAGGAATGATAGAGGTCCCCCTATAGAAGTCCAGTCTTAGCAGAGGGATAGTAACATTTGGGTGGAAAATTAGGGAATAGTACCGCTCAGCAAAGAGTAAGCTAGGAAGGGGAAAATCTTCGGTATCAATCTTAACTTTTGAAAGTTAAGATTTGGATTGTGTTAAGTCCACGGACTTTCATTGTGTTGCTGCTTGTGCGAGTGTTTACAGATTGAAAACGAAGTGAGGGTTAGATATTCGTATTGTTTCATTTGGATATTCGTATTTGTTTAAGATTATTTTGTAAGTATCTGAATCGGGGTGGTTTAATCAGGGGTGGTACCCCTTCCTTCACTGCGTTGGGGGAGGAGTCATCTTGCTGATTGATTACGCCACGAGGAGGATTGATTAAAGAGGGATTTATTGTAGGCTTATGGTTTATATTGGGGTGTGTTTTGGGTTATTGATAATCAGGGGGAATATTTCCATTCTTAGTTATGGCCTTGTTAGCGTGCTTTGATTTTATGATTGTGCCACCCTAAAGTTAATTAAAAGAGAGAGAGACTGCTGCGTGCGACACTGCGAGTGGGAGTTTGACCCGTCGTTTGAAAGTTTGGAATTGAATGCAGCGATTGTGATTTAACTGATAAGAGAGTAGGGAGAGTCTGAATAGGAGCGAGTGGTTTGAATAATTAAACAGGAGCGCTTGGCAGATGGTTGAAGGAGGCGACGGCTGGAGTGGGTGTGAATCGGAAGATCATTAAGGGCCTGTCCCACCAGCATGCAACTCTATGCGATTAGCGCGACCTAACGTGGTCGCTTGAGCCGTCCGGCGTCGCGGGGCCGGTCCCACTTCGATCGCCGGAGCCGTGCGGAATTGTGCGGAGTTTGTCCCGACATCGTATGGGGCTCCGAAAAACTGACTATGTTCAAAAATTTCGGGCGGCAACGGCTTGTCGGCTCGCAGTCGCCTCGACGCATTACACACCGCCTCGACATCGTGCCTCCGTGAACCTATCTGTAGGTGCCTCCGTGACCCTCTATGTGTGTGGCTCCGTGGCCCTCAGTGTGTGTGTGTGTGTCTCTGTGCCCCTCTGTCCTGGCGAACTTACCTTAAGACTTCGCTCCAAGTTCGCCTCACTCTGCGCCGCGTTGCGCCACTCACCCGACCTCCGCGCGGCCCCTTTAGATTAGATTAGATTAGATTCTTTATTTGTCATTCAGACCTTTCGGTCCGAACGAAACTCTGTTTCCCTGCAGTCATACATATAATTAAAAATAAATAAATAAAAAATGACAGAACACACAATAAACACAAATTTAACATCCACCACAGTGAGTTCACCAAACACCTCCTCACTGTGGTGGAAGGCAAAGTCTTAAAGTCTGTGTCTCTTCCCTCTTTGTTTCCCTCTGCGCCGAGGTGATCCAGGCCTCAGATGCCGCGACCGCACTGGGCGATGGTAAGTCAGTCCCGCGGTTCAACCGAGCTCCACGAATGGGCCAGTTCAACTCCGCGGCCTGGGGGGTCCACCGGGCCCGTGGTCGGGCCGCTGCAACCGCTCCGGGACCAAGTCGGGTCGCCGCCCCGGGACCGAGTCGGGTTTCCACCGCCGCTGTCGCCGCCGCTGCTGGAACCGCTCCGGTAGTCGGGCCGTCGCTGCTGCTGCCGCCGCCGCCGCTGCTGCTGGAACCGCTCCGGTAGTCGGGCCGCTGCTGCCGCCGCCGCCACTGCTGCTGGAACCGCTCCGGTAGTCACTGGAACCGCTCCGGGAGTCGGGTCGCCGCCGCTGCTGCTGGAACCGCTCCGGTAGTCACTGGAACCGCTCCGGGAGTCGGGCCGCCGCTGCCGCCGCCGCCGCTGCTGGAACCGCTCCGGTAGTCACTGGAACCACTCCGGGAGTCGGGCCGCCGCTGCTGCCGCCGCCGCTGCTGGAACCGCTCCGGTAGTCACTGGAACCGCTCTGGGAGTCGGGCCGCCGCTGCCGCCGCCGCCGCTGCTGGAACCGCTCCGGTAGTCACTGGAACCGCTCCGGGAGTCGGGCCGCCGCCGCCGCCACTGCTGGAACCGCTCCGGTAGTCGGGCCGCCGCCGCCGCTGCTGGAACTGCTCCGGGAGTCGGGCCGCCGCCGCCGCCGGAACCGCTCCGGGAGTCGGGCCGCTGCTGCCGCCACTGCTGGAACCGCTCCGGGCCCGAGGCCGCCAGCTCCGCCATTAGGCCTCGGTGCAGACAGAGACGGGGAATACGACAGAAAGTCACACCCCACCCTCAGAAGGAAGAGACCCGGACATGTTACTCCCCCCCCCCACCCACATACACACACAATCCAACAAAACGAACGAACCCAACCAAAAACAAGACAGAAAAATAAAATAACAGACAGACTGCAGGTGGGCCGCAGCTGTTAACCCAGCGCCGCCATCTTGGACCCTGCTGCCGGTTTGGTCGCGCTTGCCGCATGCAGGCGCATGCTGGTGGGACCAGCCCTGTACAGGGAATCACCCGACCTCCACGCGGCCCCCGCTTCTAGTTTGATCGCGTTCATCGCATGGAGTCGGATGCTGGTAGGACAGGCCCTTTACTCAATTGTGTGAGAGAGATTCTGTTGACCTTGGATGTATTGGTTCGCTTCCAGATCCAACCACCATCTCTAGCTTTGCACAGGGATGGATTCAGTGAGTGTAGACTGAACTCCCCTCTCCCTTCCACCCCCTTCTTCCCACCTCCCACCCCATCCCTCCTTCTCCCCTCCCCCCCTTCTTCCCTTCCCCCGCTACACTCTTCTACCCCTTCTCCACTCCCCTTCTCCCTCCATTCGCCAAACCCCCGCATGACGCCCCCAATTTGTTGACCCAGCCTGTGACAGCTAGATCCCACTAATAGTACTGCACAAAGGCCTCATCATCTGTTTAGTAACATTGACTATGGGATGAATGCAGACTTTGAGACAACACCCCCCATCCCCCTCTGCCCCATCACCTTGCTTCAAAATGGGTGATGGGTATTTACTCAGTGGCCGGAGCAGGTGGGGGCACTGGTACATTGACAACATTGCCTGTATCCAGTTGAAAAGCCCGCTGCCTATGGGGGTTTGGAGAGACCATTGGAAGAGAGATCTGCCTCTGGAACAACTTGTGGGTAACAATTTAGTTCACATGAGGAGCAGGCAGAATATTGGGGGTTCGAGTCCAACCACTGGGGCACCTGTGTCACATTTAGTTCAGAGATACAGTGCCCTTTGGCCCACCGAGTCCGCACCGACCTGCGATCAGTACACTATCCCACACACACTAGGAACAATTTATACTTATACCAAGCCTATCAACCTAGGGTTAGGGCTTCCTCCCACACACCAAAGGTGCACAGGTTTGTATAAATTGTCCTTTGCGTGTGTGGGATAGTGTGTAGGGGATCACCGGTCGCAGGCTGGGTCCACAAATGGGGCACGTTGGGGAAAGTGGGGGGGGGGGGTGGAGGGGGAGAAGGGGATATGAGGGGAGGGGTGGTACTGGAGAAGAGGGAGAGGTGGAGCAGGGAGAAGGGAGAAAGAGGGGGGAGGGAAGAAGGGGCGAGAGAGGGAAGGGGAGAAGGGTCTGTGGGGTGGAGAAGGAGGGATGGGGGTGGGAGAGAGGTGGAGGGGAGAGGGGAGTTCAGTCTACACTCACTGTATCCATCCCTGTGAAAAGTTAGAGACGGTGATTGGATCTGGAAGTGGACCAATACATCTGTAAATAAAACTGAACGACTCGGACATTTTTTCATTTGCACAGTTGATTTTGTATTAATTTTAATATATTAATGCTTAAAATCCATTCATTGAAGGAAGAATATTTTACAGCCCATCCGTGGTCCCTAACCATAACCCGAGCTGTAACCCTGACCCTGACCCTAACTGGGCATCGCCTGCAGGACAGCACACGTCAGCGTGTATGTCGTACAACTTGATGGTTTTACGGGTGGTCAGTTAATAACGCTCTCAGTCGTCGAAAAAAATCGCAAAGTGGGACAGGCCTTTGAGCTGCCCAATCTCGGAGCTGCCCAGTCCCGGCACACATGGGGAGAACGTACAAACTCCGTACCGACAGCACCCTTGGTCAGGATAGACCCAGGGTCCCTGGCGCAGTGAGGCAGCAACTCTACCGCTGCGTCACCGTGCCGACCAGTAGTTGAAGTGTGTGGTGGAGAAATCGGAGGATGTCATAAGGTCATAAATCATAGCATTTATTTCGAGGACTTGAATGCAAGAACAGGGATGCAATGCTGGAACGTTCCATCCCTGTTTTTGTATGCAAGCCCTCTTGAAATAAATGCTAGCACTGAGGTTGCTTTCTTTACTACTTTACGCCTACTTCTACGCCTTTATTCCTGCTACCAAAATGCATGACTCCACACTTTGCTACACTATATTCCATCTGCCACTCCTCTGCCCACTCTCCCAACCCGTCCAAGTCCTTCTGCAGTGTCCCTGCTTTCTCTACACTACCTGGCCCTCAACTTAGTTTCGTATCATCCGCTAACTTGGCACAAAGCCCTCAATCCCCTCGTCCAAATCATTAATATACAACGTGTAGAGTAACGGCCCCAGCATCGACCCTTGTGGAACTCCACTAGTCACTGGCAGCCAGGCAGAAAAAGCCCTCTTTAATGCCACTCCTTGTCTTCTGCCACCCAGCCAACCTGCTATCCATGCCCTTTGACACCATGGGCTCTCATCTTCCTTAGCAGCCCATCATACACCTATGGATTTAGTTTAGTTTAGAGATACAGCTTCGAAACAGGCCCTTCAGCCCACCGCGACGACCAGCGATCACCTCGCACACTGATACTATCATAAACACACTAGGGGAAATGTACAATTTTACCAAAGCCAATTAACCTAGTACATAGCACCCCTCCCTCCTCCCGCCCTCCCTCCCTCCCCCCTCCCTCCCTCTCCCACACAGACAGACACCAGACGTTATTTTCACAATGCTGGGGAGGTTTTTAATTTCACATTTGTTCTCAGGACGTCCCGTCTCAGGATGGAAGTGCGGGATGGAGGGACGGAGAGAGGGAGGAGAGGGTGCGTCAGCCATCATGGGGGCAGCATTTAAAGCCAGACCGACATTCAAAGTAAGGTTTTGGACTCTTTCCGTTTCGACAGCCATCAATGCGGCACGTCCCAACTTGCCTGAAACACCAGCCGACTGTGGGGAGAGACAAGATGGTCAGTCCAGCCTGGGGGTGGGGAAAGAGACATTTTGCCAACCCCCTCCCACCCTCCTCCCCAAACCACTCATACCACCCCTCCTCTCTCTCTTGCTCCCCTTCCTTCCTCCCTCTACCCTCCCCACTATCCCCCTCTCTTCTTTTCCCCTCTCCTTCTTTCTTTTTAATTCCCCCTCTCTCCTTCTGTTTCTCCCTCTCCTTTTTCCTTTGCCCTCTCTTTCTCTCTGTTTTCTCTCTTTCTCTTTCCTTCTCTCATAGAAACATAGAAAATAGGTGCAGGAGTAGGCCATTCGGCCCTTCGAGCCTGTACCGCCATTCAATGTGATCATGGTTGATCATCCAACTCAGTATCCCGTACCTGCCTTCTCTCCATACCCCCTGATCCCTCTCAATCTCTCTCCTCTTCTAAATCATTGATGTATATTGTAAATAGCTACCTCTCTCCTCACTCCATCTCCCTCCTCCCTCCCTCCCTCCCTCCCTCTGTTTCCTCTTTTTCCGTGTCTCCCCTCTCCGTCCTACCCAGAGCGGGGGGAGAGTGCAAGAGAGAGGGGGGAGAGAGAGGGTGAGTGAGAGGGAGGGGGTGGGAGGGCAGGAAAGAAAGAGAGAGAGAGAGCACGAGAGAGAGAGAGGAGAGAATGAGAGAGAGGAGAGAGAGAGGAAAAAGGCAAGAGAGAGAGGGGGTAGAGAGACTTACGATTTTTTGGGGGTCCTGGGTCAGGTCCTGGGTCGGGTCCTGCATGGACAGTTCACTGGGTCAGCAGTGTCGCTCCCACCACCACCAGTAGCAGCGCTCCCCACATCTTGTTCAGTCTCTGCTCAGTTTCTGGATCCTTCCGTCTGTGGCCACCGGGGTGGGGACAGTTCTGTGTCTGGGGACGGGATGGGAGTCGCTTTTATGTCCGTCCCAGTCCCCACCCCCTCCCTCCCTCCTCCTCTCTCTCTCTCTCTTCCCTGATTCATCGAATAATTTGTTTATCACCAAGTCTATGTCTCCAGGTCTGGGCTGAGTTTGAGCGCTGGGCAAATTGCCCTGGAACTTTGAATAACGTTCGGGACAGGGCTGCTGAGCAAGTCTCCCTGATGGGGAGAGAGGGAGTGGTCACGGGGAGAGTTTGTGAGTAACCGGGCAAGTGTGAGGTGTTGCACTTTGTGAGGTGGAATGTAAGGGGAAAGTCTACAGTGAACGGCAAGACCCTGAACAGCATCAATGTACAGAGGGATCTTGGAGTCCAAGTCCACAGCTCCCTGACAGTGGAGCAGAGGGATCTAGGAGCGCAGGGACATGGTTCCATGAATGTGGGGTCACAGGTAGACAGGGAGTGTTCTAGAGGCAGGGAGGGAACAGGGAGGGAGGAAGGGAGGTAGTGGAGGCAGGGACTGTTGCAACGTTTAAGAAACATTTGGACAGCTACATGGATAGGAAAGGTTTGGAGCGATATGGACCATATGCGGGCAGGAGCGACTAGTGCAGATGGGACATGTTGGCCGGTGTGGGCAAGTTGAGCTGAAGGGCCTGTTTCCACACTGTATCACTATGATTATGATTCTATAACTCTATGGGAGTGGGAACAGCAGCTTAGTTTAGATCAGAGATACAGCGCAGAAATAGGCTCTTCTCCCCACCCAGTCCGTGCCGACCAGCGATCCCCGAACATTAACACTATTCTACACGCACTAGGAACAATTTCCATTTGAACCAAGCCAATTAACATACAAACCTGCACGTCTTTGGAGTGTGGGACAAAACCAAAGATCTTGGAGAAAACCCACGCATGTCACGGGGAGAACGTACAAACTCCATACTGACAGCACCCGTGGTCAGGATGGAACCTGCGTCCCTGGCGCTGTTAGGCAGCAACTCTACCGCTGCACCACCGTGCCGCCCAGCGGTTGAAGTGTGTGGTACCAGGAGGTACTTGGAGAAATTGGAGAAAAGATGAAGTACGAAGCTAAGCTAGCCAAGATTATAAATCTTCATCAGGTACGCGAAGAGGAAAAAAATAGCTAAGACAAATGTGGGTCCTTTTGAAGACAGAAAGAGGTGAATTTATTATGGGGAACAAGGAAATGGCAGACGTGTTGAACAGGTAAATTGGTTCTGTCTTCACCAAGGAAAACACAAACAATCTCCCAGATGTACTAGTGGCCAGAGGACCTATGGTGATGGAGGAACTGAAGGAAATTCATATTAGTCAGGAAATTGTGTTGGGTAGACTGATGGGACTGAAAGATGATAAATCCCCAGGGCCTGATGGCCTGCATCTCAGGGTTCTCAAGGAGGTGGCTCTAGAAATCATTGACGCATTGGTGAACCAGGGGCCACAGTTTAAGAATACGGGGTAAGCCATTTAGAACTAAGATGAGGAAAAGCTTTTTCATCCAGGGAGATGTGTATTTGTTGAATTATCTGCCTCAGAAGGCAGTGGAAACTAATTATGCATTCAAAAGAGAGTTAGAATCAAGAGATATGGAGAGAAGGCAGGAACGGGGTACTGATTGTGGATGATCAGCCATGAACACATTGAATGGTGGTGCTGGCTCGAAGGGGCGAATGGTCTACTCCTGCACCTATTTTATATATATCTTTGTCATAAGGTCATAAGTGATCGCATTGTCAAATGCCTTAATAAAGTCCATGTGCACAACATCTACAGCTCTGCCTTCATCAACCTTTTTGGTCACGTCTTCAAAAAAATCAATCATATTTGTGAGACACCTCCTCCCACGTACAAAACAATGCTGACTGTTCCTAATCAGCCTTGCCCATCCAACTGCCTGCATATCCCATCCCTCAGAACACTCTGGCACCTCTCCTGTATTTAAGGCTGACCCAGATTCCAAACAGGGCTCCCGCAATTTCCTCTCTAGTTTCCCGCAATGTCCTCGGAAATATCTGATCAGGCCCCGGAGTCTACCTTCAAACATGACAGTACCTTCAGTACTTCCTCGACGGTAACCCTGACTGCTCTCATGCCACTTCTAGTGACTGCTCCAATTTCCTCCGACCTACTGTTTTTATCACCCGATTTAGAAAATAGTCTCTGCCTTTATTTCTACTACCAAAATACATGACTCCACACTTTGCTACGCTATATTCCATCTGCCACTTCTCTCCCCACTCTCCCAACCTGTCCAAGTCCCTCTGCAGAGTCCATGCTTTCTCTACACTACCTGACCCTCCACCTAGTTTTGTATCATCCACAAACCTGGTCACAAAGCCTTCAATCCATAGAAACATAGAAAATAGGTGCAGGAGTAGGCCATTCGGCCCTTCGAGCCTGCACCGCCATTCAATGTGATCATGGCTGATCATCCAACTCAGTATCCCGTACCTGCCTTCTCTCCATACCCCCTGATCCCTTTAGCCACAAGTGCCACATCTAACGCTCTCTTAAATATAGCCAATGAACTATCCTCAACTACCTTCTGTGGCAGAGAATTCCAGAGACTCACCACTCTCTGTGTAAAGAATGTTTTCCTCATTTCGGTCCTAAAGGAATTCCCCCTTATCCTTAGACTGTGACCCCTTGTTCTGGACTCCCCCAACATCAGGAACAATCTTCCAGCATCTAGCTTGTCCAACCCCTTAAGAATTTTGTAAGTTTCTATAAGATCCCCCCTCAATCTTCTAAATTTCAGCGAGTACAAGCCGAGTCTATCCAATCTTTCCTCATATGAAAGTCCTGACATCCCAGGAATCAGTCTGGTGAATCTTCTCTGTACCCCCTCTATGGCAAGGATGTCTTTCCTCAGATTTGGAGACCAAAGCTGTACGCAATACTCCAGGTGTGGCCTCACCAAAACCCTGCACAACTGCAGTAGAACCTCCCTGCTCCTATACTCAAATCCTTTCGCTATGAATGCTAACATACCATTTGCTTTCTTCACTGCCTGCTGCACCTGCATGCCTACTTTCAATGACTGGTGTACCATGACACCCAGGTCTCGTTGCATCTCCCCCTTTCCTAATCTGCCACCATTCAGATAATAGTCTACCCTCATGTTTTTGCCACCAAAGTGGATAACCTCACATTTATCCACATTATACTGCATCTGCCATGCATCTGCCCATTCACTCAGCCTATCCAAATCACCCTGCAGCCTCCAAGCATCCTCCTCACACCTAACTATACCCCCCAGCTTGGTATCATCTGCAAATTTGGAGATGTTGCATTGAATTCCCTCATCCAAATCATTAATATATATTGTAAATAGCTGGGGTCCCAGCACTGAGCCTTGCGGCACCCCACTAGTCACTGACTGCCATTCTGAAAAGGACCCGTTTACTCCTACCCTTTGCCTCCTGCCTGCTAGCCAGTTCTCTATCCACATCAATACTGAACCCCCAATACCGTGTGCTTTAAGTTTGTATGCTAATCTCTTATGCGGGACCTTGTCGAAAGCCTTCTGAAAGTCTAGATATAACACATCCACTGGTTCTCCCTTATCCACTCTACTAGTTACATCCTCGAAAAATTCTATCAGATTTGTCAGACATGATTTACCTTTCGTAAATCCATGCTGACTTTGTCCAATGATTTCCCCACTTTCCAAATGCGCTGCTATCCCATCTTTAATAACTGACTCTAGCAGTTTCCCCAGTACCGATGTTAGACTAACTGGTCTGTAATTCCCCGCTTTCTCTCTCAATCCTTTTTTAAAAAGTGGGGTTACATTAGCTACCCTCCAATCCTCAGGAACTATTCCAGAATCTAAGGAATTTTGAAAAATTATCACTAATGCATCCACTATTTCTGTGGCTACCTCCTTGAGTACTCTGGGATGCAGACTATCTGGCCCTGGGGATTTATCGGCCTTCAATCCGTTCAATTTACCCAACACCACCTCCCGGCTAACCTGGATTTCACTGAGTTCCTCCATCTTATTTGACCCCCATTCCACTGCTATTTCCGGCAGATTATTTATGTCTTCCTTAGTGAAGACAGAACCAAAGTAGTTATTCAATTGGTCTGCCATGTCCTTGTTCCCCATGATCAATTCACCTGTTTCTGACTGCATGGGACCTACATTTGTTTGAACTAGTCTCTTTCTCTTCACATATCTATAAAAACTTTTGCAGTCAGTTTTTATGTTCCCTGCCAATTTCCTTTCATAATCTATTTTCCGTTTCCTAATTAAGCCCTTTGTCCTCCTCTGCTGGATTCTGAATTTCTCCCAGTCCTCCAGTAGGCTGCTTTCTCTGGCAAATTTGTATGCCTCATCTTTTGTTTTTATACTATCCCTGATTTCCCTTGTTATCCATGGATGCACCAGCTTCCCCAATTTATTCTTTTGCCAAACTGGTATGAACAGTTTTTGTACTTCATCCATGCAGTCTTTAAATACCTTCCATTGCACATCCACTGTCAACCCTTTAAGAATCACCTGCCAGTCTATCTTGGCCAATTCACATCATACCTTCAAAGTTACCTTTGTTCAAGTTCAGAACCCTTGTTTCTGACTTAATTATGTCACTCTCCATCCAAATGAAGAACTCAACCACATTATGGTCACTCTTGCCCAAGGGGCCACGCACAACAGGACTGCTAACTAACCCTTCCTCATTACTCAATACCCAGTCTAGAATAGCCTGCTCTCTCGTTGGTTCCTCCACATGTTGGTTGAGAAAACTATCCCGCATACATTCCAAGAAATCCTCTTCCTCAGCACCCCTGCCAATTTGATTCACCCAATCTACATGCAGATTGAAGTCACCCATTATAACAGTGTTACCCTTGTTGCACGCATTTCTAATTTCCTGTTTGATGCCATCCCCAACTCCTATACTACTGTTAGGTGGCCTGTACACAGCTCCCACTAGCGTTTTCTGCCCCTTAGAGTTTTGCAGCTCTACCCATATCGATTCCACATCCTCCACGCTAATGTCCTTCCTTTCTATTGCATTAATCTCCTCTCTCACCAGCAACGCTACCCCACCTCCTTTTCCTTTTCGTCTATCCCTCCTGAATATTGAATATCCCTGGATGTTCAGCTCCCAGCCTTGGTCACCCTGGAGCCATGTCTCCATGATCCCAACTATAGCATAGTCATTAATCGCTATCTGCACCTTCAACTCATCCACCTTATTACGAATGCTCCTCGCATTGAGACACAAAGCCTTCAGCCTTATACAACACTCTTACTCCTTATACAATTATGTTGACAAGTGGCCCCTTTCACATCGATCCCTATTACACTTGGCCATACTCTCCTATCCCTGTGTGAGCTTTCTTTCCCGTTAATTCTGCGGTCATTAACCATCCCTTTACTCTCTTTCCCTTTAACTCCGTCCTCGACTATCCCATTTGACACCCCACCCCCCTTATTCAGTTTAAAACCATCCGTGTAGCAGTGGCAAACCTGCCGGCCAGAATGCTGGTCCCCCACCTGTTAAGATGCAATCCGTCACTTTTGTACAGTTCCCCCTTACTCCAAAACAGATCCCAGTGATCTAAGAATCTAAAGCCCTGCCCCCTGCACCAGTTCCTCAGCCATACATTCAGGTCCCATATCTCCCTGTTCCTGCTCTCGCCAGCACGAGGAACTGGAAGCAAACCGGAGATAACAACCCTGGAAGTCCTGCTTTTCAGCATTTTTCCGAGCTCTCTGAAGTCCCGCTGCAAAATATTCATCCCCTTCTTTCCAACATCATTTGTGCCAACATGCATGACCACTTCTGGCTGTTCACCTTCGCCCAGCTCTACCCATACCGATTCCACATGCTCCAAGCTAATGTCCTTCCTTTCCATTGCGTTAATCTCCTCTCTAACCAGCAACGCTACCCCACCTCCTTTTCCTTTCTCTCTATCCCTCCTGAATATTGAATATGATGGGTCATAAAATGGTTGCTGAAAGAGTGTCTATTGGTTCTCAATTGCTTGCTGAAAGAGTGTTTCTATTGGCTCTAAAATATTTGCTGAAAGAGTGTCTCTATTGGTTCTAAAATGCTTGCAAAACTTCCAATCCTTTAAAAATGTTATATGTTTCTATAAGATGCCCTCTCATCCTTCTAAATTTCACATGACAGACCCGCCATCCCGGGAATTAACCTGGTGAATCTACGCTGCACTCCCTCAATAGCAATAATGTCCTACCTCCAAAACTGCACACAATACGCCAGGTGTGGTCTCACCAGGGCCTTGTACAATTGCAGTAGGACCCCCTTGCTCTTTAACTCAAATCCTCTCGCAATGAAGGCCAACATGCCATTAGCTTTCTTCACTGCCTGCTGTACCTGCATGCTTACTTTCAGTAACTGATGTACAAGGACACCCAGGTCTCATTGCACCTCCCTTTTTCCTAATCTGACCATTCAGATAATAATCTACCTTCCTGTTCTTGCCACAAAAGTGGATAACCTCACATTTATCCACTTTATACTGCATCTGCCCACTCACCCAACCTATCCTAGTCACCCTGCAGCCTCATAGCATCCTCCTTGCAGCTCACTGCCACCCAGCTTTGTGTCATCTGCAAACTTGGAGATGTCACATTTAATTCCCTCATCTAAATCGTTAATCTATATTACTAAAAGTCTGATCTTGACTGGTTTTGGCTCAATGTGCTGTGATTTCCGAGAGAACTCCGCCACCTAAGGCCATCATTTTTGGCCAGCTCGCACAGAGCCCCCCCCCCCTCCACCCGGCTTCCGGGACCAGAGGATTTTTTGCATCGATGAAAAATCAGATATTAATGTTTTTAACAAATTCCCCATTCTCTCTGCTGCCCATGCTGGGGGGAGAGGGAGGGACTATAAAACCAGGAAGTGGTGTGCCTCACTCAGTCTCTGCAAGATGGAGGAACAAGAGGGTCATGTCTCTCTGAGCTCTGAATAGCACTGGAGACGTGTCTACTCAACTGTGAGTGCCTTTAATGTGATTTGAAAATGGAAGTATGGTTGATTTGAAGTAAAAAGACACTGCAAATGTTTGTTTGGGTGCTTTGGCTTGAAGTGAAAAGGCACTGCTGCAAATGGTGGCTTGGGGGCTTTGGCTTGAAGTGAAAAGGCACTGCTGCAAATGGTGGCTTGGGGGCTTTGGCTTGAAGTGAAAAGGCATGACTGCAAATGGTGGCTCGGGGGCTTTGGCTAACTTCCTGTTTGCACTGTATATTGATTTTAGATAAAACGCTTCCACTTATGGCTGTGATTTTTGGCCATCTTACTCAATCCCCCTCCGCTCAGCAGGTGCAGAGGATTCTTCCCATCAATGAAAAATAAAAGTGTTCATAGTTTTAAAACATTTTGAGAATCTCTCTCCTGTCATGAAGGCCACACCTTTTCCGGTGGGAGGGGGAGGGGTTATAAAACCCGGAAGTGTGGGTTTGGCTCAGTCTCTACATGATGGGGGAGGGAGAGGTCACAACTCTGTCTGAGCTGTGAATAAACTGAATACACTGAATGTCTACTGAACTGTGTGTTTGGTGTTTTGTGTAATCTTATGGTGGTTTCACCCTGCTTGAAATGGTATGAAACTGCATTTGAATGTGGTGGCCTTGCACCCTGCATGAAATGGTATGAAGTTACATTTGAATTTGGTGGCCTTGCACCCTGCTTGAAGTGGTATGAAACTGCACTTGAATTTGGTGGCCTTGGATCCAGCTTGAAGTGTTATGAAACTGTACTTGAATTTGGTGGACTTGCACCCTGCTTGAAGTGGTAAGAAACTGCACTTGAATTTCGTGGCCTTGCACTCTGCTCGAAGTGGTAAGAAACTGCACTTGAATTTCGTGGCCTTGCACCCTGCTTGAAATGAAATTTCAAGGAATAGCCATGAGTCAACTGCCAGCCCACCAGCCATGAGTGAGCTGCCAGCACATTAGGCTTGAGGGACTGAAGTTCCACCCCAAGAACCCATGCCAGCGCTCCAGAAAGCCCCCCTCCTCCCACCCCCCCCCCCCCCCCCCCCCCACAGACCACCAATATTGGAATTGGTGGAGAGGTGGAATATTGCATTGTGTGAACATGGGATCCAAGGGGTCCCACTTAGTCTAGTATATAATGCAAATAACTGCGGTCCCAGCATCAACCCTTGCTACACCCCACTAGTCACTGCCTGCCATTCTGAAAAAGGACCTTACTCTTTGCTTCCTGTCTGCCAACCAGTTCTCTATCCATGTCAATACACTACCCCCAATACCATGTGGTCTAATTTTGCACACAAATCTCTTGTGTGGGATCTTGTCAAATGGTTTTTGAAAGTTCAGATACACCACAGCCACTGGCTCTCCCCCATCCATTCTACTTGTTACATTCTCAACAAATTCCAGAACATTAGTCGAGCATGATTTCCCCTTCATAAATCCATGCTGACTTTTGACCGATCCTGTCACTGCTTTCCAAATGTGCTGCTATAACATCTGTAACAATCGACTCCAGCATCTTCCCCATTACCGATGTGAGGCTAACTGGTCTGTAATTCCCCGTTTTCTCTCTCCCTCCTTTCTTAAAAAGTGGGGTTACATTGGCTACCCTCCAGTCCACAGGAACTGATCCAGAGTCGAGAGAACATTGAAAAATGATCACCAATGCATCCACGATTTCTAGGGCCACCTCCTTGAGTACTCTGGGATGCAGACCATCAGGCCCTGGGGATTTATCTGCCTTCAGTCCCAACAGTTTACCTAACACAATTTCCTGACTAATGTGGATTCCCTTCAGTTCCTCCCTCCCACTAGATCCTTGGTCCCATAGTATTTCTGGGAGATTGTTTGTGTCTTCCAGAATGAAGACAGAATCAAAGTACTTGTTTAACTGGTCTGCCATTTCCTTGTTTCCCCATTATAAATTCACCCGTCTCTGATTGTAACAGACCTCATCTTCAGGACTGAGATGAGGAAAAACTTTTTCACCTAGAGAGGTGTATAAGGCAGTGGAGTCCAATTCACGGGATGCTTTCAAGAGAGAGTTAGATTTCGCTCTTGGGGCTAATGGAATCAAGGGATATGGGGAGAGAGCAGGAACGGGGTACTGATTTTGGATGATCTGCCACAGGCATATTGAAGGGCGGTGCTGGCTCAAAGAGCCGAATGGCCTACTCCTGTACCTGTTTTCTATGTTTCTATTTTTCTGTTGAACACTAGGGGTCAGTGTATTCAAGGCAACAGTGTCTGTTTGGTCACACAAAAAGCTGGCTTGGTCATTGTGTTAAAGATGGCACTAACAAAGGGAGAAGTGTGTAAAGGAGATGTGCGGGCCAATATTTCTCCACACAGAGGGCGGTGGGTGCTTGGGATGTGCTGTCAGGGGTGGTGGTGGAAGCAGATACGACTGTGGCGTCTATGAGACTTTTGGATAGGCACATGGGAATGGAGGGATACAGATCACATGTTGTTTGGTTTTGGCATCATGCTTGGCGCGGACATTGAGGGCTGAATGGCCTGTTCCCGCGCTGGAGTTATGAAGTCTAAAGAAATATATGTTCTATGTACCATGTCACCCATGAACACGTTGAATGGCGGTGCTGGCTCGAAGGGCCGAATGGCCTACTCCTGAACTTATTTTCTATGTTTCTATACTGGCTAGAAGATTAATGGAGAATGGGGCGAAACGGTGGCGCAGCGGTAGATTTGCTGCCTTACAGCGCCAGAGACCGGGGTTCGATCCTGACCCTGGGAGCTGTCTGTGCGGAGTTTGTACGTTCTCCCCATGACCTGCGTGGGTTTTCTCCGAGATCCACGTTCTCCTCCCAGACAGAAACATAGAAAATAGGTATAGGAGGAGGCCATTCGACCCTTCGAGCCAGCACCGCGTGCAGGTTTGTAGGTTAATTGGGTTAGCCACTCCAGATAGACAGAATGCTGGAGTAACTCAGCGGGACAGGCAGCATCTCTGGATAGAAGGAATGGGTGATGTCTCGAAATGTTACAAGGTTAATTCCCGGGATGGCGGGACCGTCATATGCTGAGAGAATGGAGCAGCTGGGCTTGTACACTCTGGGGTTAGAAGGATAAGAGGAGATCTTATTCAAACATATAAGATTGTTAAGGGCTTGGACACGCCATTCACTGTGATCATGGCTGATCATCCCCAATCAGTACCCTGCTTCTGCCTTCTCCCCATATCCCTTGACTCCGCTATCTTTAAGAGCCCCATCTAACTCTGCATCCAGAGAACCGGTCTCCACCGCCCTCTGAGGCAGAGAATTCCACAAACTGACATCCCTCCACCTTAAATTTCTGGAATTCCACCTCGCTGGAATTTAGAAGATTGAGGGGGGATCTTATAGAAAGTTACAAAATTCTTAAGGGGTTGGACAAGCTAGATGCTGGAAGATTGTTCCCGATGTTGGGGGAGTCCAGAACAAGGGGTCACAGTCTAAGGATAAGGGGGAATTCCTTTAGGACTGAGATGAGGAAAACATTCTTTACACAGAGAGTGGTGAGTCTCTGGAATTCTCTGCCACAGAAGGTAGTTGAGGCCAGTTCATTGACTATATTTAAGAGGGCGTTAGATGTGGCACTTGTGGCTAAAGGGATCAGGGGGTATGGAGAGAAGGCAGGTACGGGATACTGAGTTGGATGGTCAGCCATGATCATATTGAATGGCGGTGCAGGCTCGAAGGGCTGAATGGCCTACTCCTGCACCTATTTTTCTATGTTTCTATGTTAAAGATACCCATTTGAAAGGTGTGCAGGTTTTCAGGTTAACATATAGAACCTCTGTCTCACAGTGCGAGTTGTCCCACGAGGTACCCCGAGTTTTCACTCGCGGCAATCCCGTACAATCAACGTAGCTGGGACGTCGGAACTCGCGTGAGCAACTTAGCGACTCGTGGCGCTAACGTCAGGTACCCGTGAAACTTGTCAACTCGTGAAAATTTTCCACGAGTCAAATTTACTGTCCAAGTTAAAAATTGAAACATTTAAACTCATTGTAATATCGTAGAGGCCCGTGCGTTAGCCTTAGGAATTCGTGCGTCTACCGTGGGAACTCTTTAATCTGTTCGTTCGCTCGAGTAAAGACTGAACCAAAGATAGACACAAAATGCTGGAGTAACTCAGCGGACCAGGCAGCATCTCTGGAGAGAAGGAATGGAGTCGAGACCCTTCTTCAGACTTACCCAAAACGCCACCCATTCCTTCTCTCCAGAGATGCGGCCTGTCCCGCCCACTTTAGTTTCGGATATGGTCAAGTAGTAAGAAACGCAAACCAGGGACTTCCGGTGGCGCCATGTTCTGAGAGAGAACAGCGCCAGATCAGCTCCGCAGAAAATCAGAAAAAAATCGGGGGTTAAAGGAGGCTACTAACGGTACTTACCGCAGGAGAGCGATTCCAAACGGCTCCGGTGCGATTGCAAGTAGCGTGACGTCATCAGGCGCGCGACTTCGGTAAGAAATTCAAAATGCATCCCTCCTTCCCCCCCCCCCCACTGACAAAAAAAGGTCCAAGAAGGGAGGCAGGCCTCAAAGCCTCGGGCTCGAGTTTGGCTGCCTCCCAGGAAGAGATTTCACAAAGAAAAAGCGAAATGGAAGAACTTAAAAATTCTCTGCTTGGTGAAATGAAGAAACTGATGAAAGAAATGAAAGATTTGAAGAAGGAATATAAAGATGAAATAAAACTGCTAAGAACGGATATCCAGGAGACTCAAGAGAGAATTAAAGAAGAACTAAAAAAAGAAGCTACAGAAACGGTAAAGATTATGATGAAAGAGTGGAAAATAAAGGCGGATGCTGAGTTTCAAAACCGGATGGCTGAGGTAAACGACAAGATTGCTGAGACGGAACAAATGCTGGATGCGAAGATAGATCCGATCTCAATTTTACTTGACCAGCACAATGATGCAATTAAAGAATTGACTAACTTTGCTGTAACAAGTGCCAAGGAAAATGAGAAGCTACAAAACGAGAATAAACGTCTCTCAGAACTACTACGTAAAATAAATGAGAAATGTATTGATCTGGAGGGACGACAAAGACGTAAGAATTTACGTATCGTAGGAGTGACCGAGGGGCGGGAAGGAAATCAAGACCCGTGAAAATTTGCTGCAAAACTCCTAAAGGACATTCTGGATTTGGATCAAGAACCCCTGTTGGGCCGAGCTCACAGGGCTTTAAGACGGGTCCCTGGGAGAGGTGCACCACCAAGACAAATAATTGTAAAGGTGGCTGGCCCACGATCATGAGTTTGAAGAAATGATGAAGATAATAATAAGAAAGAGGAATTTGAAATACGAAGGAGATAACATCAGTATCTTCAGAGATTACCCGGCGGAAGTGGCTAAGAGAAGATCTTTATTTACAGAAACAAGAGGTATCCTTCGGAATATGAAGGATATAAAGGATCTCAGATATGGTTTGTTGTACCCAGCAACACTGAGAGTGACCTATGACAACAAGGAATACCGCTTTGTTAAGCATACCAAAGCACTGGAATTTGTTCGAAACATACAGAAGAAGGCAGAAGAGGAAGCAGAAGAAGAAGCAAGCGAGGAAGGAGAAGAAGGAGAAGAAGAATGAACTTTTAACATCGACCTGCGGTTATGAATTATTCATCAAGAAAGAGGGGCAATAATGGACATGTTGTTATAGTTTGGTATTAATTAGTAAAATTCAATTGTCCCCCTAATATAGTATTACTTATTATAATATTAATTATAATAGAAAGTAATAACTAGCAATTAGTAATTAGTAATATGAATAATAGAAATAATTACTAAGTACTTAAAGTTAGTACCCCACCCCAATAGACACAGCATTATAGACAGGAGCTGGAATAATTAACATCTTTTTTAAAAAAAACGGAAGTCACTAGATTAATAGCCACGCTAGTGTGGCTTTCACTAATGCACACTACACAATATATCAGTGTAGTTTCTTTTTTTTTCTGGGCACCCTGTTAACACCCTTTTTTCTCTTTTTAATTACACTCTGTATTTTTTCTTATATATTAAATATTTGATTTTGTGTTATATGTTATATGAATGTAGTTATAAGCGATATTGTATAATTGCTTTAAGAAGATATGTATATGGATTACTGTGGATAGAAATTCTCATCGGGTTGGCGTTTGGGTATACCGCTAGGCTGGAGGGGTCGAGAAGGCTACTCCAAAAAAAAACCACCCTAACAGTAAAATGCAAGACATGAATGTGAAGACTGTGGGGGGTGGAATTACCTTCTGTAGTTGGAATGTTAAGGGAATTAACGAACCAATTAAAAGGGGAAAGGTGCTAGCACAGTTGAACAGATTGAAATCAGACGTGATCTTCCTTCAAGAGACGCATCTTAAAAGAGATGCTCAACATAGATTAACAGCAAAATGGATTTCCAAGGTATATCAATCTTCATTTATACACAAATCTCGAGGAGTCGCAATAATTATTCGGAAAGGTATACCTTTTAAACAAAGTTCTATAATAGAGGATAAAGAGGGTAGATATGTAATAATTACAGGGGAATTATACTCACAGAAAGTAATTTTGGTGAATATATACACCCCTAATTTTGATAATCCATTATTTTTTAAGAAAATATTTAATAATATTCCTATTTCCACTCAATATAATTTAATTATTGGGGGTGATTTTAATTGCACCTTAGATAGCTACCTAGACAGGTCTTCTACAAAAAGGAAAGCTACCTCTAATTCAAGTAAACTTATAAATTCTTTTATAAGTACATCGAATGTTAAAGATATTTGGAGGCTAGATAATCCATCCGGACGAGAATACTCGTTTTTTTCACCTGTATATGGAACCTACTCCAGGATAGATTATTTTTGAGTAGATTCAAAATTACTACCTTTTACATATGACGCAAAATATCATAATATTATTATTTCAGATCATGCGCCACTAACATTTAAGATAAAACTAAAAGATATACTTAATAAAACGACTACTTGGAGATTTAATCCCCAGATATTAAAGGATAAAGACTGTTGTAAACACGTAATGGAACAGATTAAATTATTTTTTGAAACCAATGACAAACCTGAGGTTTCATCAGCATTACTTTGGGACACATTTAAAGCGTTTATGCGTGGTGCAATAATATCAGCACAGGCTTATTTTAATAAAGAAAATAGAAAGATGGAACAAAAGTTAGAAAATGAGATAAAACAACTAGACAGTGAAAACATAAAACACCCTTCTAAAGAGCTAAGTAATAAAATTGCAATAGCAAAATATAGACTTAATAAAATATATTCTAACCAAGTCATTAAACTATTTCAACAAACCAAGCAAGTGCACTTTGAGTTTGGAGACAAACCACAAAAACTGTTAGCACGACAGCTTAGAAAATCAGAAGATGAAAAATTGATACATAGAATCAGATCTACGGATGGAAATATATTGACGATACCAAAAGATATTAATGACAGATTTCTACAATACTATCAAAATCTTTATTCATCTAAGGTAACAGGCCAAACAGTTGGTATGGATACATTTCTACAAGAGTGTCAAATTAACAATCTAGATCAGGAAGGTAGATATTTGTTAAACGCTGAAATAACAGTAAAAGATATTGAAGAATCAATTAGTTTGTTAAAGAATGGAAAAGCAGCGGGCCCTGTTGGCCTGAGTGCCGAATTTTATAAAAAATTTCAAGACTTGATTTCCCCAAGACTACATACAGTATATAGATATGCATATGAACAAGGCAAACTACCAGATTCTTTAAACGAATCCACAATTACACTCATACCTAAGGTAGATAAGGATTTGGAAGATCCAGGATCATATAGAGCGATCGCACTTCTAAATACAGACCAAAAAATATTAACTAAAGTTTTATCTCAGAGATTAAGTTTAGTGATTTCTAAATTAATACATCATGATCAAACAGGTTTTATTCCAAAACGCTATTCATCCCATAATCTTAGACGCCTGTTTAATATTATATATTCAAAAAAAGTACGGGATGGGGAACTAGCAGTTATATCGCTAGATGCGGAAAAAGCATTCGATCAGGTGGAATGGTTATATTTATTTAATATAATGGAAAAGTATCAATTGGGGGATAGATTCTGTAAATGGATAAGAATTCTATATTCGAATCCAACGGCAAGAATCTTAACTAATCAAATGTTATCAGCTAAATTTAAACTTTTTAGGGGATGTAGACAGGGATGTCCATTATCGCCTTTACTATTTGCTTTGATGATAGAGCCTTTGGCGGAAAGAATCAGAACTGAACCTGAAATCTATGGCTATAATACCGACACTACAACCAACAAAATATCTTTATATGCAGATGACGTGTTGATTTATATTACAAAACCGGAAATTAGTATACCAAAACTGTTTAATGTTATAACTAAATTTGGTACATTTTCAGGATTTAGGATTAATTGGAACAAAAGTGATATTATGCCTATAACAGGAATTAATTTAAACATATTACAACAATATCCATTAAAATTAGTTAAAGACAAATTTAAATATTTAGGAATTAATGTAACTAAATCTTGTAATTCGCTAATTAAATCTAATTACCCTTTATTATTAGATAAACTTAAAAAAAATATTCTGTATTGGAAAACACTTCCTATATTCATGATTGGTAGAATAAATGCTATAAAGATGGTGTTTTTACCACAATTATTATATTTGTTTCAGGCTATTCCTTTTTTTCTCCCAAAGACTTTAAAAAAAAAAATAGATAATATTATTTATAGTTTTATTTGGGATTATAAAAATCATAGAATAAGTAAAAAACACTTATGTAAATCTAAGATAAATGGAGGATTAGCACTTCCAAATGTTTTATATTACTTTTGGGCAGTTCAGATTAAGAATATGAATTTTTGGTGGGTAAATGTGGATCAGGAACCAATGTGGTTAAAGATGGAAAAGGAAGATTGTTTACCTTATAAGGTGGGCTCGATTCTTTTTGCTCCAAAGGAAGTACAAAAAAAAATGTATCGGGATAACCCTATAATTTATAATAATAGACGTATTTGGAAACAAATAGTTAAGACTTTACAATTAGATAATCTTTCACTCAGACTACCAATAACGAATAACCCATTATTTAAGCCCTCTATATTGGATGGAGGGTTTAGACATTGGGATGATTTAGGAATTAAAAGGATAGAGCACCTTTATAGAAAAGGAAAATTTCTTTTATTTCAAGAGTTACAAGATATTTACGGATTGTCTCCGCAACATTTGTTTAGGTACTTACAAATTAGAGATTATATAAAATCCAACACACAAGATTACAAATATAAAGTTCCAGGATTATTAGATGATGTGTTTAATTTACATCCAAATACAGAAAAATTAATAGCATATATATATAACATAATTTTGGATAAGGAGAACCCAACAACTGAAACATATCGGCAAGCATGGGAAAAAGAAATTGGGTTATCCATAACAAAAGAAATCTGGGAAGAAAGTTTACAGCAAATACATCGGTGTTCGTTAAATGCCAGACATACATTGATACAATTCAAAGTATTATATAGATTACATTACTCAAAAACTAAATTAAATAGTATCTTTCCCAATCTCTCTGCAATTTGTGATAAATTTGCTTCTAAATTCTTACATTTAACACACAGTTTTGCTACATGTTCCAAATTGAATCATTACTGGACATAAATTTTTAAGGTTATCTCTGAGGTTCTTAAAATTAGATTGGATCCAGACCCAAAGATATTAATACTTGGAATTTTGGATTCAAACTCGGTCCTTACAGTAAATCAAAGAAATTTCTTTGATTACTGTTTGATAATAGGGAAAAAAGTAATATTGAAATTTTGGAAGGGAACTTTAACCCCCACAATTAAAATGTGGGCGGCAGAAATGTTGGAGACGTTACAATTAGAAAGAATCAGATTTGTCCTACTGGACAAATATAACTCTTTCGAACAAATATGGTCTCCATATATACAGTACCTAGAGAAGTAGCTGCTCTTGACAACACAGCTTGACGGGTACCCTGCGGGACTTGATGAGAATAACATATTCTTATACTAGGATTAATAAGCATGTCTTCATTGATACTATTATTAGTAAGAGTTTTAGATAAAATATATTTGGTTGTTTTTCATCTATATATATATAATATTTTTTCATTTTTTGTTAACCTAATTTCCTTTTTCTATTTTCTTTTTCTCTTTTATATAATCAAATTATTATTTAATCACTCTCTAATTGATTTAAAACTACTCTATCTCTATCTTTTTTTCCTAAAAAATAGAAGATAATAACTTTTATTGGGTTATTTAAAAAAAATATTTGGAATTAAGTTGATGTTTGTAAAGCTGTTTACAATATTGTAAATCGATTACTTCTAATAAAAGAAATTAAACAAAAAAAAAAAAAAAAAGGAAACGCAAACCAGACTACCTTCACATCAGAGAATCCTAATGTTCCAGGATAAAAATCCACACACCCTAGTTACATCCAATATTAAATTGCATGAATATCATGCATACTATGCATCTATGAGCTCAACATTTAAAGGGCTGCCCTTTAAATGAAAAGTATGTCAATCATAGAGATTGTGTTAAACCACTGTACAATATTTTAAAATATTTATAACCTGTATCTATTTTACCTGGGGTGACAAAATAAACGCATCAAAACCTAAAAGCGAGTAAGAGAAAATAAATAGGTCCGATATTTGCTTAAAATCATCTCCTAGATTTTAGAAATGATGCCAAAGCCCGGCTTTACCATTCAAAACTGCAGCAGTTCAAATTATCTAATTTATAAAAATACATTGAGAATCAATGATTCATAATGGAATGACTCCGCTCAATTAATTTCCTCTGGGGTGTTTTTAACAGACATATTCTCTTTTTAAACGAGAATTAGTTTAGTTATTTTTGTTTGGAGCCTCTCCCGCCACTTTATTTCTCAATATCATCCTCGCTCCTCCATCAAGAAAATCTCCACTGAACGCACCGGTTCTGACCGAGAAATTAAAATAACATGTATAGTGGATATGTCAACATCTTTTTGATCTTGGGGTTAGGTGGGGCGGTTTAGTCCATCAAGTCCGAACACACAGATCTGCTTCAGCTGATGTGAAGAAGGGTCTCGACCCAAAACGTCTCCCATTCCTTCTCTCCGGAGATGCTGCCTGTCCCACTGAGTTACTCCAGCATTTCGTGTCTATCTCAACAGGGCACAGTCCCGCGGTTAACACCACACTGCAGATCTATCTAACCCCTTATTTGTGAAAGTTCCACACATGTTTATCGATATTTTTTCCGGCAGTGTGCCCAGGCAAGGACACCACACTGAGCCCAAACTAAAACAATCCCAGTACTTATTGGTGTGTATGGTTTGACCGAGGACACGTGCAATTTGGCCGAGCTACTTCACTGTCCGTGTGTAGGAAGGAACTGCAGATGCTGGTTTACACCGATGATAGACACAAACATGCTGGAGTAACTCAGCGGGACAGGCATCGCCTCTGGAGAGAAGGAATGGGTGATGTTTCGGGTCAGGACCCTTCTTCAGACTCCCCGCTCATTCTTCCCTCGACAATGTGAACTTGTGGGGGTGCGAGGAATCGGGCGTCGCTGGGTAAGGGGAAGAGGTTTTACTGCTGAATTATGCGCAACAGAAGCATGAAGTGGGGGTAAGGTCCGTTTAAACTATCTCCTCCCCCCCATGTTGGGAGAGAAAGGGGAGAGAGTTGTGCAAACAAACCACGGGAGACTGCATCTTTGGAGGGAAATCATAAAATGTACACGGATGCTTCGGGCCGGGACCCTAAAGGTTAACTACCCGTTTCACAGATGCTGCCTGGCCGTTGGCTTCTTCCTGCAGTTTGCTTTTGTCCCAGACTCCAGCATCTGCAATCTCCTTGGCCTCCAAAGGGAAAAGTTGCTCGTGAAGCGAAGGTCGATATTGACCCATGCTTACTGCAAAATCAAAGCTGCAGTGCTTGCGTATTTAGTTAAACATGCACCTTAAACAGCTTCAAACTCTTCTTCCGTGGTTGGTGCTGACGGAATTGAAACAATTTTCCTAAGCACTCGGTTTGTGCTTCAGATTAAGTCATAATGTCCTCAATTGTATGAACAAAATGATCATTGAGCCCTCAACCTGCTCTTTCATCTCGACCAGTTCGCTCTTCACCTCTTCTGACCTCCAGCCGAGTCCAGGCCCACTCCTCTGCCCCTTCCTCTCATTCCTTCTCCTCGACTGCCAACGCCGTTCCCAGCCCCCCTCTCACTCCTCCCCACCCATAGTCCTTGCGTTCTCCCAATTCCACCACCCCTCCTCCCCCTCCCCCCCCCCCCCCCCCCCCCCCCCAACCTGTCCTCGCCTGAACTGCTGAAGATAACCGAGTGCTTTAAATGCAAATCCCGGACTGCGGCAACAACACACGCCATGAGCGGGAGAGGAACTTGGTAACTCAAGAGCAAACGGGAGGGGAACTTGGTAACTCTGGAGACGAACTCGAAACATCGCAGAAAGTACAAGTAAACGGCAAACTTACCATACCCGTGGGAACTCGGTTCAAACACTTGAACATCAACTTGGAATATCGTTCACAACCACGAGTCTGTCACTCGGGGTCACTCGTGGGTCAACTCGCACCGTGAGACAGGGCCTTAAGATTATTAAGGGTTTGGACACGCGAGAGGCAGGAAACATGTTCCCGATGTTGGGGGAGTCCAGAACCAGGGGCCACATTTTAAGAATATGGGGCAAGCCATTTAGAACGGAGATGAGGAAACACTTTTTCACACAGATTCAGATTCGGATTCAATTTTAATTGTCATTGTCAGTGTACAGTACAGAGACAACGAAATGCATTTAGCATCTCCCTGGAAGAGCGACACAGCAAATGATTTGAATAAATAACAATAAGTGTCCGGGGGGGGGGGGGGGGGGGGGGTGATTGGCAGTCACCGAGGTACGTTGTTGAGTAGCGTGACAGCCGCCGGAAAGAAGCTGTTCCTGGACCTGCTGGTTCGGCAACGGAGAGACCTGTAGCGCCTCCCGGATGGTAGGAGGGTAAACAGTCCATGGTTGGGGTGAGAGAGGTCCTTGGCGATGCTGAGCGCCCTCCGCAGACAACGCTTGCTTTGGACAGACTCAATGGAGGGGAGCGAGGAACCGGTGATGCGTTGGGCAATTTTCACCACCCTCTGCAATGCCTTCCGGTCGGAGACAGAGCAGTTGCCATACCAAACTGTGATGCAGTTGGTAAGGATGCTCTCGATGGTGCAGCGGTAGAAGTTCACCAGGATCTGAGGAGACAGATGGACCTTCTTCAGTCTCCTCAGGAAGAAGAGACACTGGAGAGCCTTCTTGATCAGAGTTGAGGTATTGTGGGTCCAAGAGAGGTCGTCGGAGAGGTTGACTCCCAGGAACCTGAAGCTAGAAACACGTTCCACCTCCGTACCGTTAATGTGGATGGGGGTGTGCGTGCCGCCCCTGGACTTCCTGAAGTCTACAAAGAGCTCCTTGGTCTTCTTGGAGTTAAGGGCCAGGTTGTTGTCAGCGCACCATGCTGCAAAGTGCTGGACCTCCTCCCTGTAGGCCGACTCATCGTTGTTGCTGATGAGGCCAATGAGTTGCAGAGAGTTGTGAGTGTGGAATTCTCTGCCTCAGGGGGCAGTGGAGGCCGGTTCTCTGGATACTCTCAAGGGAGAGCTAGATAGGGCTCTTAAAGATAGCAGAGTCAGGGGATATGGTGAGAACGCAGGAATGGGGTACCGATTGTGGATGATCAGCCATGATCACATTGAATGGCGGTGCTAGCTCGAAGGGCCGAATGGCCTACTCCTGCTCCGTCTATTGTCTCTCGTCCATGCCCCGCCCCTAGGCGACACCAAATCCTTCTCTCCAGAGATGCCGCCTGTCCCCGCTGAGTTGCTCCAGCTTTTTCTGTCTATCTTCTTCAAACTAAAGTCAGTATGTGTGAGAAAGCTGACTCGCGCTTCAGGGAAACGTTCTAATAAGGAGCGAGCGATCTCGTGCGGTGAGGAGGGGTTGCGAATGGCAGCAACACCTGAGCTGCCTGTCGCCAGCTATCAGCTTGGTGGGAAAGGTGTGATGTTCACCATCAGGTGCTGACACGAGCCATCCCCAGCACACAGTGGTCGAGCTCACACATCTGAGTCAGAGGGTTTCAGATTTCAGCACCTAAGTTACAGAGAAAGATTGAACAAGTTAGGTCTTTATTCTTTGGAGCGCAGAAGGTTAAGGGGGGGACTCGATAGAGGTCTTTAAAATGATGAGAGGAATAGACAGAGTTGACGTGGATAAGCTTTTCCCATTGAGGGTAGGGAAGATTCAAACAGGAGGACATGATTTGAGAATTAAGGGACAAAAGTTTAGGGGTAACATGAGGGGGAACTTTATTCAGAGTGTGGTGGCTGTGTGGAATGAGCTTCCAGTGGAAGTGGTGGAGGCAGGTTCGATTTTATCGTTTAAAAATAAATTGGACAGCTACATGGACGGGAAAGGAATGGGGGGTTATGGTCTGAGTGCAGGTAGATGGGACTAGGTGAGAGTAAGTGTTCGGCACGGACTAGAAGGGCCGAGATGGCCTGTTTCCGTGCTGTAATTGTTATATGGTTATATAGGGTGAGTGAGCATAGAGTCTCACCGCTCGCATTTCATATTCAGGTACGGATCTCCACCTCACAGCCCTGCGGTATGAATGTTGATTTCTCTAACGACAAAGGAAGTAACGCTTGCATCCCCTCTCTCTGGAGATCGACACAAAATGCTGGGTTTAACTCAGCCAGGCGCAGATCTGTATCACTGGAAATGGGTGTCGTATCAGGGTGGGAACGAGACAAAACGACACCCATTCCTCCTCTCCAGAGATGCTGCCTGCCCCACTGAGTTATGGCCCCGTCCCACAATGCGAGTTTACCCAAGGGCTCTACCGAGTTTTCAAAAAAAAATCAAACTCGTGCTAAGTACGTAGAATGTACGTAGCGGGCACGTCAGACCTCGTGGATGTCTCGTAGCGGCTCGTAACGCTAACGGCAGGTACTCGGGGGGGAAACGCGGAAACTCGTGAAGTTCCTTCAACAGCGTGAAAAATTTCCAAGAATAAAAAAATAATCTGGATGAAGTACCACGAGGTTGATTGTTTTTTTAAACTCGGGAGAGCTCTTGTGTAAACTCACATCATGGGACTTTACTCCAGCATTTTACGGTTATCTTCAGAGTAAACCAGCATGAGGGGGGGGGGACCTCATTGAAAGGCACAGAATAGTGAAAGGTTTGGATAAAGTGGATGAGGAGAGGATGTTTCCACTAGTGCAAAGGTTCTCAACGTGGGTACATTTACCTCCGGGGGGGTAAATTTCACCTACCCAGGGGGTAAATGTGCTGATTGAGGATTTGTACATATTTGTTCTCATTGACTGAGTGTGTTTGGTTCTGGTATACCGGTATCTGTTCATCATTAGTTGCTCATAAGTAAGTTAAATAACACTGTTATGTGCTATTAAAGTTGCCAGGGGTAAACAGGACGAAAAAGGTTGGGAACCCCTGCACTAGTTGGAGAGTCTAGTACTAGAGGGCACAGCCTCAGAATTAAAGGATGTTTTGTTAGGGAGGAGATGAGGAGAAAGTTCTTTAGGTTGGTGAATCTGTGGAATTCTTTGCCGCAGCAGGCTGTGGAGGCCAAGTCAGTGGATATATTTATAGACAATAGACAATAGGTGCAGGAGTAGGCCATTCGGCCCTTCGAGCCAGCACCGCCATTCAATGCGATCATGGCTGATCATCCCCAATCAGTACGCCGTTCCTGCCTTCTCCCCATATCCCCCGACACCGCTATCTTTAAGAGCCCTATCTAGTTCTCTCTTGAAAGCATCCAGAGAAACAGCCTCCACCACTTCCTGAGGCAGAGAATTCCACAGACTCACAACTCTCTGTGTGAAAAAGTGTTTCCTCATCTCCGTACTAAATGGCCAACCCCTTATTCTTAAACTGTGACCCCTGGTTCTGGACTCCCCCAAAATGGGGAACATGTTTCCTGCACCTAGCGTGTCCAAACCCTTAATAATCTTATATGTTTCAATAAGATTCCCTCTCATCCTTCTAAGTTCCAGAGTATACAGAGATAGATAGATTCTTGATTAGTACGGGTGTCCGGAGGTTATGGGGAGAAGGCAGGAGAATGGGGTTGAGAGGGAGAGATGGATCAGCCATGGTTGAATGGCGGAGTAGACGTGATGGGCCGAATGACCTAATTCTGCTGCTAGAACCTATGACCTCATGCAAATCCTGGTTAATATTCTCTGCGTTCATTCAAACCTATTGACATGTCTGTTAAACCAGGCCAGTGAGTTTACCTCTCATCACTCTCAATATTGCATAACCTGTTGGATTTGCTGATGGATGACAAATTGTTCATAACTCTAATGTTTTTATGTGAAACAATGCATTCCGATCTACCGAGAGTTGGAACGAGCCTAACTGCACATGTCTGAACCAGTCGCCAGTTCAGTTTATTTTATTGTCAGTGAAAAGCTTTTGTTGCATGCCAACTAGTCAGCGGGAAGACAACACACGATTATATTTCATCCATTTACAGTGTACAGATACATGATAAGGAAATGACGTTTAGTGCAAGGTAAAGCCAGCAAAGTCCAATCAAGGATAGTCCGAGCGTCACCAATGAGGTAGATAGTAGTTCAGCACTGCTGTGGTGGGATGGTTCAGCTGCCTGATAACAGCCGGGAAGAAACTGTCCCTGCATCTGGAGGTGTGGTGATGTTAGAGGCCTACTCTGGGCAAGAGACTCCATGCATCTACCCGGTCTATTCAACAGACAATAGACAATAGGTGCAGGAGTAGGCCATTTGGCCCTTCGAGCCAGCACCGCCATTCAATGTGATCATGGCTGATCATCCCCAATCAGTACCCCGTTCCTGCCTTATTCCCCATATCCCCTGACTCCTCTATTTTTAAGAGCTCTGTCTAACTCTCTCTTGAAAGTATGCAGAGAACCGGCCTCCACCGCCCTCTGAGACAGAGAATTCCACTCACTCTCTGTGTGAAAAAGTTTTTCCTCATCTCCGTTCTGCATGCTCTGGTATTTTGTTTGGTTCATGTGTTTGATCGATGGTGTTTTATTATTAATGTTTAATGTTTTATGTGTCATTCGTAACTGTCACCGTATGTCATGTTGTCGTCTGTGGGCGGAGCACCAAGGCAAATTCCTTGTATGTGTATACTTGGCCAATAAACATTCATTCCTTCATTCATTCATTCAAATGGCTTACTCCTTATTCTTAAATTATGGCCCCTGGTTCTGGACTCCCCCAACATCGGGAACATGTCTCCTGCCTCTAGCGTGTCCAAACCCTTAATAATCTTATATGTTTCAATTAGACCCCCTCTCATCCTTCGAAATTCCAGAGTATACAAGGTGTATAAAGGAATAGGTGACATTTCCGGTCGAGTCGCTTATTTACACTCAGCTTTTTCACCAGAGATGCTGCCAGTCCCGTTGAGTTACTCCAGCACCTTGATTCTATCTTCGGTTTAAACCAGCATCTGCAGTTCCTTTCTACACATGATCAAGGACCAGCCACACCCCGGACACTCCCCCTTCATCCTCTCTCTGGTGGGGATGGCATTGATGGGGCATGTGGGTCTGCATTGGCTGGTCGGGGCAAAGGGCTGTACAACTCTATGACTCTTGTCTCGTGACTAGATTTGCAGCAAAGTCTCTCCTGTGAATGAATAATAAAAGCCTCAAACTCCACTGGAGGGGAATCGAGGGCCGGAGGACATAGGTTCAAGGTGGACGGGGAAAAGATTTAATAGGGATCTGAGGGGTAACTTGGGTGGTGGGTGTATGGAGCAAGCTGCCAGAGGAGGTAGTTGAGGCTGGGACTATCGTAAGATTTAAGAAACAGTTGGACAGGTACATGGATAGGACTGGCTTGGGGGATGTGAACCAAAGTCAAGTCAAAGTCAAGTCCAACAAATTTTATTGTCATTTGGAAATACATTGATATATGCAGTTCCAAACGAAATTCCGTTGCATTTGGCTCCCTGTGCAACACGATAATTAACAGAAGGATAGACATGGATAAAATGGATAAAAAGGATAAAAGGATAAATAGACAGTGGTGGCAGCCCATTACATGGCATTCAGGAGTCTGATGGCTCGTGGGAAGAAGCTGTTGCAGAACCTTGATGCTCTGCTCCTTATGCTGCGATATCTTTCGCCCGAGGGCAGCAGAGTGAACAGTCCGTGATGGAGATGTGTGGGGTCTTTTATAATACTGCTGGCCTTAGACACGCAACGTTTGGTCGCAATATCCCCGATTGAGGGGAGAGAGAGGTCCCGATGATTTTTTCCGCTGTCCTCACCACTCTCTGCACTGACTTCCAGTCGGAGGCTTTACAGTCCCCAAACCAGACAGAGATACAGCTCACCAGAAAGTGGTGAGGATGGGATGGGGGAGGTGAGCTCTTCTCATCCGGCGCAGGCAGGTGGGACTTGTGTAGCGGGGTCATCGATACAAAATGCTGGAGTAACTTAGTTGGTCAGGTAGCATCTCTGGATAGAAGGAATGGGTGGCGTTTCGTGTCGAGACCCTTGTTCAGACTGAGTCGGGGGAGAGGGAGATGCAGAGATAAGGAAGAGTAAGGTGTGAAAATGTGACAAAGGGGATGGGGATCAGGGAAGATGTTGAATCGATCATTGTTAGCTGGGAGAAGGTGACAACAAAGCAAACAGAGATGGAATGTAAACGAGGACAGACAGACTGGTGGGAGAACTGGGAAGGGGGAAGGGATGGAGAGAGTGGGAAAGCTCAAGTTCAAGTGAGTTTATTGTCATTTGTCCCTGACAGGACAATGAAATTCTTGCTTTGCTTCATCACAACAGAACATAGTAGGCATTGACTTCAAAACAGATCAGTGTGTCCATATACCATTATATAAATACATACAACACATGAATAAATAAACTGATAAAGTGCAAATAACAGATAATGGGTTATTAATGATCATACTTTTTTCCGAGCCAGGTTTAATAGTCTGATGGCTGTGGGGAAGTAGCTATTCCTGAACCTGGTTGTTGCAGCCTTCAGGCTCCTGTACCTTCTACCTGAAGGTAGCAGGGAGATGAGTGTGTGGCCAGGATGGTGTGGGTCCTTGATGATGCTGTTAGCCTGTTTGAGGCAGCGACTGCGATAGATCCCCTCGATGGAAGGAAGGTCAGAGCCGATGATGGACTGGGCAGTGTTTACTACTTTTTGGAGTCTTTTCCTCTCCAGGGCGCTCAAGTTGCCGAACCAAGCCAGGATGCAACCAGTCAGCAAGCTCTCTACTGTGCACCTGTAGAAGTTAGAGTCCTCCTTGACAAACCGACTCTCCGTAATCCTCTCAGGACGTAGAGGCGCTGATGTGCTTGTCGACCTGCAAGGGCGACCTGAAGTTAGAGGATTCAATGTTCATACCGGTGGGGTTGTAAGCTGCCCAAGCAAAATATGAGGTGCTGCTCCTCCAATTTGCGCTGGGCCTCACTCTGACAGTGGAGGAGGCCCAGGACAGAAAGGTCAGTGTGGGAATGGGAGGGGGAGTTGAAGTGCTGAGCAACTGGGAGATCAAGTAGGTTAAGACGGACTGAGCGGAGGTGTTGAGCGAAATGATCGCCGAGCCTGCGCTTGGTCTTGCTGATGTAGAGAAGTTGACACCTGGAACAGCGGATACGGTAGATGAGGTTGGAGGAGGTGCAAGTGAACATCTGCCTGTGCATAGATGGGGCATGTTGGTCGGCGTGGGCAAGTTGTTTCCGTGATGTACAACTCTATGACTCTTGTCGCTCTTGACTAGATTTGCAGCAAAGCCTCTCCTTTGAATGAATAATAAGACTCAAACTCCATTGGAGGGGAATGGAGGACCGGAGGACATAGGCTGAAGGTCAGGGGGGAAGATTTAATAGGGACCTGAGGGGTAACCTTTTCACACGCAGAGGTGGTGGGTGTATGGAAAGAGCTGCCAGAGGAGGTAGTTGAGGCTTGGACTATTGCAAGGTTTAAGAAAAAAGTTAGACAGGTACATGGATAGGACAGGTTTGGAGGGTTGTGGAACAAGCACAGACAGGTGGGACTACAGAGGCGTCGCCAGGGGTGAGGCCTCGCCGGCGGCAGCGGAGACGACTCGCGACGATGGGGGCCGCGGCGGTGGTGAAGACTCGCGGGTCGACCCGCGGTCGATGGTCGATGAGTGCGTGGAGATCCTCCGTGAAGGGGGGGGGGGGGGGGGAACAAAGGACAATGGGGACTGGTCGTGGGGGGATCGCCATGGTGAGGGGGGGACATGAGGAGACAATAGACAATAGGTGCAGGTATAGGCCATTCGGCCCTTCGAGCCAGCACCGCCATTCAATGTGATCATGGCTGATCATCTCAGTATTTAAGAAGGAACTGCAGATGCTGGAAAATCGAAGGTAGACAAAAGTGCTGGAGAAACTCAGCGGGTGCGGCAGCGTCTATGAAGCGAAGGAAGCAGGCTTCGCTCCATAGATACTGCTTCACCCGCTGAGTTTCTCCAGCACTTTTGTCTACCATCCACAATCAGTACCCCCGTTCCTGTCTTCTCCCCATATCCCCTGACTCTTTTCCCGCTATCTTTAGGAGCCCTATCTAGCTCTCTCTTGAATGGTTTGTAACTTTATCAGTGCCGTAGGTGGCGCTATTTGCATACATTGAATCTCACTGGGCTTAGTCACATAAATCCATCCAGTGACCCAAGCAGTCCTTCCAAGTCCGACAGAGGTTCACCTGCACCTCCTCCAACCTCATCTACTGCACCCGTTGCTCCAGTTGCCAGGAGATCTACATCGGTGAGACCAAGGGGAGGCTGGGCGATCGTTTTGCCGAACACCTCCGCTCGGTCAGCAATAACCAACCCGACCTCCCGGTGGCTCAGCATTTCAACTCCCCCTCCCATTCCATATCCGGCCTCTCGGTCCTGGGCCTCCTCCACGGCCAGAGTGAGCAACACCGCAAGTTGGAGGAACGGCACCTCATATTCCGCTTGGGGGGTCTGCATCCTCTGGGCTTAAACATTGAATTTTCTCAATTCTGTTAACCCTGGCTGCCTCCTCCCCTTCCCACCTCTCCCTCAGCCCTCGGGCCCTGGCATTCCTTCTCTCTCTATCTCCCCCCCCCACCCAAGTCGCACTAGCTTCTCATTTTCACACTACAAACAGCTTACAATGGCCTGTTTCCTTTATCATCGATACTTTTTTGCATATCTTTCATTCATTGTTCTTTATCTCTCCACATCACCGTCTATATCTCTCGTTTCCCTGATCCCTGACCAGTCTGAAGAAAGGTCTCAATCCGAAACGTCGCCTATCTCCTTCACTCCTTAGATGCTGCTGCACCCGCTGAGTTTCTCCACCTTTTTGTGTAACCCTCGATTCTCCAGCATCTGCAGTTCCTTCTTTAACAATCCATCCAGTGACTTGGCCTCCACTGCCCTCTGTGGCAGGGAATTCCATAAAGTCACACAGGAATAAAGTAATCCTATTCCTAGCGTAGATGGGACATTTGGCCGGCGTGGGCAAGTTGGGCAGGAGGGCCTGTTTCCACGCTGCATCAATCTATGACTCTTGCCTTTTTGTGACTACGTTTGCAGCAGAGACTCCCCTGTGAATCAATAATAAAAGACTCAAGTTCCACTAGCCTCCATACAGGAAAGGTCCCTCCCATTTCAAGTCAGTGGCTCTTTTCCAAAGTGAGTGCGGAAGCTTTGCAGGGAATTAATACTCCTTTGTGCATGGATCATTAATAATCACGCTTTCCACTCCAACGTCGGGGAACATTCCCAGACTCCTCAACTCCAATGATTGTAAGTAATAGGAACATTTTATGCCGTTTAAAACCGCTCTCCCATTCATTAGACGTGGAGAGGATGTTTCCACTAGCGGGAGAGTCTAGGATGACTAGAGGGCGCAGCCTCAGAATAAAAGGATGTACCTTAGGGAAGGAGATGAGGAGGAATTTCTTTAGTCAGAGGGTGGTGATTCTTTGCCACAGAAGGCTGTGTGGAGGCCAAGCCAATGGATACTTTTAAGGCGGAGATGGATAGATTCTCGATTAGTGCGGGTGTCTGAGGTTATGGGGAGAAGGCAGGAGAATGGGGTTAGGAGATAGAGATAGATCAGCCATGATTGAATGGCGGAGTCGACTTGATGGGCCGAATGGCCTAATTCTGCACTTAAAACTCATGAAACGTACATAGAAACAAAGAAAATAGGTGCAGGAGGAGGCCATTCGGCCCTTCGAGCCAGCACCGCCATTCATTGTGATCATGGCTGATTGTCCCCTATCAATAACCCGTGCCTGCCTTTTCCCCATATCCCTTGATTCCACTAGCCCCTAGAGCTCTATCTAACTCTCTCTTAAATCCATCCAGTGACTTGGCCTCCACTGCCCTCTGTGGCAGGGAATTCCATAAATTCACTACTCTCTGGGTGAATTTTTTTTTTCTCACCTCAGTCTTAAATGACCTCCCCTTTATTCCAAGACTGTGGCCCCTGGTTCTGGACTCGCCCAACATTGGGAACATTTTTCCTGCATCTAGCTTGTCCAGTCCATTTATAATTGTATATGTTTCTATAAGATCTCCCCCACTCATCCTTCTAAACTCCAGTGAATACAAGCCTAGTCTTTTCAATCTTTCCTCATATCACAGTCCCGCCATCCCAGGGATCAATCTCATGAACCTACGCTGCACAGCCTCAATCACAAGGATGTCCTTCCTCAAATTAGGAGACCAAAACTGTACACAATACTCCAGATGTGTAATGTCTTCACAAAAAGGGTGGCGGGTTTATGGAATGAGCTGCCAGTGGGGGGTGGTTGAGGCAGGGATTAGAACAGCATTTACAAGACATTTGGACAGGTACATGGATAAGGAAGGATCAGAGGGATTTGGGGCAACGGGACTAGCTAAAGGGCCTGTCCCATTTTCACGACCTCTGCCGAGTTTGCCCTTGAAATTATGATTCATTTCCAACAACAACTCCCTCTGTTATTTACCTCTTTGCTCTAGGTGTTGTAGTTGTGTTTGAAACGGTGGCTTCCGCTGCCCGAGTCATCTCCACCTCTGGGGCGGCACAGTGGCGCAGCGGTAGAGTTGCAGCCTCACGGTGCCAGACACCCCAGTTTGATCCGGACTACGGGTGCAGTTTGTACGGAATCTATATCCATGTACTATGTCATGGTACACCAGTCATTGAAAGTAGGCAGGCAGGAGCAGCAGGCAGTGAAGAAAGCAAATGGTATGTTAGCATTCATAGCGAAAGGATTTGAGTATAGGAGCAGGGAGGTTCTACTGCAGTTGTACAGGGTTTTGGTGAGGCCACACCTGGAGTACTGCGTACAGTTTTGGTCTCCAAATCTGAGGAAAGACATCCTTGCCATAGAGGGGGTACAGAGAAGATTCACCAGACTGATTCCTGGGATGTCAGGACTTTCATATGAGGAAAGATTGGATAGACTCGGTTTGTACTCGATGGAATTTAGAAGATTGAGGGGGGGATCTTATAGAAACCTACAAAATTCTTAAGGGGTTGGACAAGCTAGATGCTGGAAGATTGTTCCCGATGTTGGGGGAGTCCAGAACAAGGGGTCACAGTCTAAGGATAAGGGGGAATTCCTTTAGGACCGAAATGAGGAAAACATTCTTTACACAGAGAGTGGTGAGTCTCTGGAATTCTCTGCCACAGAAGGTAGTTGAGGCCAGTTCATTGGCTATATTTAAGAGGGCGTTAGATGTGGCACTTGTGGCTAAAGGGATCAGGGGGTATGGAGAGAAGGCAGGTACGGGACACTGAGTTGGATGATCAGCCATGATCACATTGAATGGCGGTGCAGGCTCGAAGGGCCGAATGGCCTACTCCTGCACCTATTTTCTATGTTTCTATGTATATGTTCTCCCTGTTAATTGGCTTCTGTCAATTGAAAATTGTCCCTAGTGTGTGTAGGATAGTGCTAGTGCACGGGGCGATCGCTGGTCGGTGTGGACTCGGTGGGCCGAAGGGCCTGTTTCCGTGCTGTATCTCTAAACTAAACTAACCTAAACTCTGGTTTCCTCCCACATTCTGAACACGTACAGGTTTGTGGGTTAATTGGCTTCAGTACAGATTGGCCCTATTGTGTAGGATAGTATTAGTGTACAAGGGTGATCGCTGGTCCGCAAGGTCTCGGTGGGCCAAATGGCCTGTTTCCGAGCTGTACCTCTAAAGTATCAAAAGCTAAAAGACTATGGTGAGGTCGCATTTGGAGCACTGCGTTCAGTTTAGGTCACGCTGCCACCTGGAGGACATTGTCAAACTTGAGAGGACGCAGAGAAAGATTTACGAGCATGTTGCCGAGACTTGGGACAATTTACAATTTTACACCGGAGCCAATTAGCCTACAAACCTGTACGTCTGATAAGTGATAATTAGTGATAATTTTTCAAAACCCTTTAGATTCTGGAGTAGTTCCTGAGGATTGGAGGGTAGCATTCTGTATTTATTTTCTATATTGCTATCACTACGAACTGACGCTAAACTGCATTTCATTGTTACTATACTTGTATTTGTGCAATGACATTAAAGTTGAATTAATGTAATCCCACTTTTTAAAAAAGGAGAGAGAGAAAACGGGGAATTACAGACCAGTTAGTCTAACATCAGTAGTGGGGAAACTGCTAGAGTCAGTTATTAAAGATGGGATAGCAGCACATTTGGAAAGTGGTGAAATCATTGTAAAAAGTCAGCATGGATTTACGGAAGGTAAATCATCTTTGACGAATCTTATAGATTTTTTCGAGGATGTAACTAGAAGAGTGGATAAGGGAGAACCAGTGGATGTGTTATATCTGGACTTTCAAAAGGCTTTCGACAAGGTCTCACATAAGAGATTAGTATACAAACTTAAAGCACACGGTATTGGTGGTTCAGTATCGATGTGGATAGAGAACTGGCTGGCAGACAGGAAGCAAAGGGTAGGAGTAAACTGGTCCTTTTCAGAATGGCAGGCATTGACTAGTGGGGTACCGCAAGGCTCAGTGCTGGGACCCCAGCTATTTACAATACATATTAATGATTTGGATAAGGGAATTGAATGCAACATCTCCAAGTTTGCGGATGACACTAAGCTGGGGGGCAGTGTTAGCTGTGAGGAGGATGCTAGAAGGCTGCAAGGTGACTTGGATAGATTGGGTGAGTGGGCAAATGTATGGCAGATGCAGTATAATGTGGATAAATCCAAATCCAAATGGCAGTGGCGCAGACGCAACGCGACGCCCGTGTCTCCCGAGAATTTGCAAATTAAGTATAATTTACTTGTTTTAAGTCTGCTCACTCGGAGCAGTCTTGCACTCCTCTCATGCAGCCGCCAGGAACTACTGAACTACGGTTCCTGCAGCTACAATAAATCGACGAAATCCATCTCCCTTCCAAACTTGCCAGCACAGCGGAGCTGCGGGGCGGCGGACCAGCAGAGCTGCGGCCCTGCGGAGCGCACCAAAGCAGCTCGGCCGACCGGAAGCACCCACAGACGGCGACGAGGACGCAAGCACCGCTGAGGATGCCGAGGTGCGTTAAATGCTAGGTTAGAACGAGCCCCACACAGGCCATCGACTCCTAGCCTTTTCCTCGCCAACGTACGATCACTGGCAAACAAAATGGACGATCTCCGGCTACTGATCACCTCCCACAACTGGATCAAAGACTGCAGCATCCTGATCTTCACTGAAACCTGGCTCAACACCGATGTTCCTGACAGCTAACGGGGCGTCTTATACTCCGAGCGGACAGAACACCAGACTCCGGTAAGACCCGAGGTGGGGGTCTGTGCATTTATGTAAATAAAGCTTGGGGCAGGGACACCACCATCATCAAGAGTCACTGCTCAGCCAATCTAAAGTTCCTCTTGGTTAAATGCAGACCGTTCTATCTGCCCAGAGAGTTTACCTCCACTGTTGTGACTGCAGCCTATATCCCTCCTGACGCTAATGCTAAGCTTGCGATGAAAGAACTGCATACTGCCATTAGCAAACAACAGACTCACAACCCCGAGGCAGCCTTCATTTTTCGGGTGACTTCAATCACTCCAACTTGAAGACAGTACTCCCCAAATTCCACCAACATGTCTCCTTCGCCACAAGAGAAGACAAGACACTGGACAAAGTCTACACAAACATGGCTGAAGCTTACAAAGCCTTTCCCCTCCCCCACCTTGGTCAGTCTGATCACCTCTCATTGTTCCTGCTCCCTAAGTACTCCCCACTCATCAGACGGGTAACACCCACAGTGAGGACAGTTAAAGTTTGGTCGGAGGAGGCTGACTCCACACCAGCAGCGTTTTGGAAACACTGACTGGAATGCGTTTGCAGCCCAGGCCACCCTCGACTCCCACACGGACATTGACTCTTATACATCCTCCGTTTTGGACTTTATTAACTCCACCATTAACAGTGTCACCTCCCTCAAACGGATTACCACATTCCCGAATCAGAATCCATGGATGAACAGCGAGGTCAGGCTACTGCTGAAAGCACGGGACACCGATTTCAGGTCAGGCGATGCTCGAGCCTACAGTTCATCCAGGGCTAACCTGAAGAGGGGCATCAAGAAGGCCAAGCTTAGATACAAGCTTAGGATTGAGGAGCACTTCAATAACAACTCCGACCCCCGACGCATGTGGCAAGGCATCCAGGCCATCACGGACTATAAACACACCAACACCACCCCCACATCCAGCGACGCATCCCTCCTTGAGGAGCTTAACCACTTTTATGGCCGCTTTGACAGGGGCAACCAAGAGATGGCCATCAAGGCTATGCTCCCTGCTGATCACCAGCCCCTGGAACTCACCCCCTATGACGTGTATCTAGCACTGAGCAGGATTAATGCACGTAAGGCTGCTGGCCCTGACGGCATCCCCGGGCGCGTCCTCAGGACCTGTGCTGCACAGCTGACAGACGTCTGGACTGACATCTTCAATCTGTCACTTACCCAAACAGTTGTCCCCACGTGCCTTAAAACCACCTCCATCGTGCCGGTGCCAAAACACTCCACTACGGCAAGCCTCAACGACTTCCACCCAGTTGCACTTACTCCCATCAACACCAAGTGCTTCGAGTGGCTGGTCCTGGCACTCCTCAAAGGCTGCCTACCTCCCAAACTGGACCGCTATCAGTTTGCCTACCGCAAGAACAGGAGTACGGAGGATGCCATCTCAACGGCACTCCTCTCCGCCCTCTCCCACCTCGAAAACAGAGACACCTACGTGAGAATGCTGTTCATCGACTTTAGCTCAGCATTTAACACCATTATCCCCTCAAAATTGATCACCAAACTCGGCGACCTGGGCATCAACCCCTCCCTCTGCAACTGGATACTGGACTTCCTAACTAACAGACCAGTCTGTTAGGTCAGACAACCACACCTCTTCAACCCTCCCCTGAACACCAGCGTTCCACAGGGCTGTGTGCTGAGCCCCCTCCTCTACTCCCTCCTGTACATGGTTCTAACACCATCATCATGCAGATGTGTTACGACTCTCAAAGGCTGGTTCCTCAGAGTCGCGTAACAAATCAAAACCAGGGTCATGTTTAGATTAAAAAAGTCTTTAATTTGTAACACTAAAACAAAACCCAAACCTGATTTTAAAGAACACGGTCAGGGACCAGAATCGGCTATCAAATAATATATAAGTGTGCTCCAGCCAGCCTCTCAATAGGCCGTCGGACCGAAGACTCTAAACTGCCTATATAGCCCTAACTCTCAACCAAAATACTCGAAAACTCTCAGGTCATCCCTTCCGTCCCATTAGAACAATCATTTACAGAAGTATGCGACAAATATACAAAGTGCGATGCCATGCGGCCAGGCCTTATGCAGCTCAGCCTGGCACTTCTTCCTCCAGAGATCTATCTTGAAGAGAGAGAGAATTCTGGGAGCTTCTGCCTTTTAAATCTCCCAATGACATAGTTGGGCCAATCAGGTACAGAAGCTGTTAACCCCTTGATCCCTGGCTCCCAGCCACAGCCTGCAGAGAAACAGAAAGGTAAGTACACAGTATTCACCAGGGGGGGAGGAAGTAAGTAACAGATGAAACAACGGTGATTGGCCTCATCAGCAACAACGATGAGTCGGCCTATAGGGAGGAGGTTCAGCTCCTAGCAGCATGGTGCGCTGACAACAACCTGGCCCTTAACTCCAAGAAGACCAAGGAGCTCATTGTGGACTATAGAAGGTCTAGGGGCTGCACGCACGCCCCCATCCATATTAACGGGACGGAGGTGGAACGTGTTTCCAGCTTCAGGTTTCTGGGGGTCAACATCTCTGATGACCTCTCTTGGACCCACAATACCTCAACACTGGTCAAGAAGGTTCACCAGCGTCTCTTCTTCCTGAGGAGACTAAAGAAGGTCCATCTGTCTCCTCCGATTCTGGTGAACTTCTACCGCTGCACCATCGAGAGCATCCTCACCAACTGTATCACAGTATGGTGTGGCAACTGCTCTGTCTCCGACCGTAAAGCTCTGCAGAGGGGGGTGAAAACTGCCCAACGCATCACCGGTTCCTCACTCCCCTCCATTGAGTCTGTCCAGAGCTGGTGATGCCTGTGAAGGGCGCGCAGCATCGTCAAGGACTGCTCTCACCCCAGCCACAGACTGTTTACCCTCCTCCCATCTGGGAGGCGCTACAGGTCCCTCCGTTGCCAGACCAGCGGGTTCAGGAACAGCTTCTTCCCTGTGGCTGTTACAATACTTAACTCTGCACCTCGGTGATTGCCAGTCACCCCCCCCCCCCCGGACACTCCTGCCCCCAGTATAATTGCACTACTGATACTGTTTGTACATGGACATATTTTACCCTTCATTATTCTAAGTTCGCTCTTCTGGGGAGATGCCAACTGCATTTCGTTGTCTCTGTACTGTACACTGCACAATGACTATTAAAAATTGTATTGAATTGAATTGAAAATGTGAGGTTATCCACTTTGGTGGCAAAAACATGAGGGTAGACTATTATCTGAATGGTGGCAGATTAGTAAAAGGGGAGATGTAACGAGACCTGGGTGTCATGGTACACCAGTCATTTAAAGTAGGCATGCAGGTGCAGCAGGCAGTGAAGAAAGCGAATGGTATTTTAGCATTCATAGCGAAAGGATTTGAGTATAGGAGCAGGGAGGTTCTACTGCAGTTGTACAGGGTTTTGGTGAGACCACACCTGGAGTATTGCGTACAGTTTTGGTCTCCAAATCTGAGGAAAGATATTCTTGCCATAGAGGGGGTACAGAGAAGGTTCACCAGACTGATTCCTGAGATGTCAGGACTTTCCTATAAGGAAAGACTGGATAGACTCCGCTTGTACGCGCTAGAATTTAGAAGATTGAGGGGGGATCTTATAGAAACTTACAAAACTCTTAAAGGGTTGGACAGGCTAGATGCAGGAAGATTGTTCCCGATGTTGGGGAAGTCCAGAACAAGAGGTCACAGTTTAAGGATAAGGGGGAATTCCTTTAATACCGAGATGAGGAAAACATTTTTCACACAGGGAGTGGTGAGTCTGTGGAATTCGCTGCCACAGAATGTAGTTGGGGCCAGTTCATTGGCTATATTTAAGAGGGAGTTAGATGTGGCCCTTGTGGCTAAAGGGATCAGGGGGTATGGAGAGAAGGCAGGTACGGGATACTGAGTTGGATGATCAGGCATGATCATATTGAATGGTGGTGCAGGCTCGAAGGGCCTAATGGCCTACTCCTGCACCTATTTTCTATGTTTCTATGTCTTAGGAGTGTGGGGGGAAACCGGAGCGCCCGGAGAAAACCCACACGGGTCACACAGAGAACGTGCAAACTCCGTTCAGACAGCACCCATGGTCATGATCGAACCCGGGACTCTGGTGCTTTGAGGTGGCAATTCCACCGCTGCGCCACCGTACAGTCTTGTGGTACACAATTTTAAAAAGATTTGTGCTGGAAGGAACTGCAGACGCTGGTTCGCTTTGAAGGTAGACACAAAGTGCTGGAGTAACTCAGCGGGACAGGCAGCGTCTCTGGAGAGAAGGAGTGGGCGACGTTTTGGGTCGAGACCCTTCTTTAGACTCGAAACTCTTCTGCTCCAGTATTTCAGGGAATTCTATGAAATATCCCCCTCCTCCCCCTCAGTTCCCTCCTCCTCACAACCTTCAACTGCTCGTTGAACTTTCATTGCATCCTACGAACAATATTTTTCATGCAATTTCTCCTTCCTTCAAGCTCGTTGGAAAAATGTTTGTGCAGCTTCTGAAATAGCTGACTGAGGGCATTCTAATTCACCAGCGATCCCAGGGGCCATGTGCTGGTCACTACCCACAGGGAGGTGAGCTCTCTTGCTCACTGTTCCAGTGTCACAGAGTGGAAACAGGCCCTTCATCCCAACTTGCCCACACCGACCAACATGTCTCGCCCAACTAGTCCCACCTGGCCCATATCCCGCTAAACCTGTCCTATCCATGTACCTGTCTAAATGTTCCCGAAACGTCGCAATAGTCCTAGCCTCAACTACATCCTGTGTTAGCTCGTTCCATACACCCACCGCCCTCCATGTAAAAAAGTTACCCCTCAGGTTCCTATTAAATCTTCGACAAGGAACTGTACCTGTCTAGAAAATAGACAATCGACAATAGGTGCAGGAGTAGGCCATTCGGCCCTTTGAGCCAGCACCGCTATTCAATGTGATCATGGCTAATCATCCCCAATCAGTACCCCGTTCCTGCCTTCTCCCCATATCCCCTGACACCGCTATCTTTAAGAGCCCTATCTAGCTCTCTCTTGAAAGTATCCAGGGTACCTGCCTCCACCACCCTCTGGGGCAGAGAATTCCACAGACTCACCACTCTCTGTGAGAAAAAGTGTTTCTTCGTCTCCGTTCTAAATGGCTTACCCCTTATTCTTAAACTGTGGCCCCTGGTTCTGGACTCCCCCAACATCAGGAACATGTCTCCTACCTCCAGCGTGTCGAAACCCTTAACAATCTTATGTTGCAATGAGATCCCCTCTTATCCTTCTAAACTCCAGAGTGTACAAGCCCAGCTGCCCTATTCTATCAGCATATGACTGTCCCGCCATCCCGGGAATTAAACTGGTGAACCTACGCTACACTCCCTCAATAGCAAGAATGTCCTTCCTCAAATTAGGTGACCATAGAGTTCACACAGAACTGCAGATGCTGTTTTCTTACAATGTTTCACACTGAGGGGGGTGGGTGTTGATCAAACAGTATTGCTGATTTGATCCGTGTCTGGTTTTACTGTTGACCTGATCCATAATCCATGTCGGGTTTCCACGCCACCACCACCTGGTGGAACGTGGGCCGCCATGTTAGAGCCTACAGTGCTCATCTCGATGGTCTCTGTATGTATTTTAAATAAAGTACTTGTTATGATATATAATCACTTTGCACGTGGTGTCAGAAGTGGGATCAGGACATGTATGGAACGAGCTGCCAGAGGAGGTAGTTGAAGCAGGGACTATCACAATGTTTAAAAAAAGAGATTTGGACAGGTATGTGGATAGGACAGGTTTAGAGGGATATGGACCAAATGCAGGCAAATGGAACGAGTTACGATGGGGCTTGTTGGTCGGCATTGGGGGAGTTGGGCCAAAGGACAGGGTTTTTTTTGTTAAATTTTTTTATTAATTAGAAGTAACTAATTACAAGTTAGGTCTTTATTCTCTGGAGCGCAGAAGGTTAAGGGGGGACTTGATAGAGGTCTTTACAATGATGAGAGGGACAGACAGAGTTGACGTGGACAAGCTTTTCCCATTGAGAATAGGGAAGATTCAAACAAGAGGACATGACTTTAGAATTAAGGGACAGAAGTTTAGGGGTAACATGAGGGGGAACTTCTTTACTCAGAGAGTGGTAGCGGTGTGGAATGAGCTTCCAGTGGAAGTGGTGGCGGCAGGTTCCTTGGTATCATTTAAAAATAAATTGGATAGGCATATGGATGAGAAGGGTATGGAGGGTTATGGTATGAGTGCAGGCAGGTGGGACTAAGGGAAAAAAATTGTTCGGCACGGACTTGAAGGGCCGAGATGGTCGGTTTCCGTGCTGTAATTGTTATATGGTTAACTACATAATAAAAAGCAATTTGTTTGTTGTCGACATAATAAAAAGCATTTTGTTATTTGTAGACATACATTATCAGTATTATTTATATTAACAATTGCATAATAATTGTACTTCGATATATTTTTTCCATTTTTTATAAAGATGGAAATTAATAGAGAAAAATTAAACAAAAAAAGGAGGAAAAGTCGGGAGAGAATGGAATGTTCTATAGATTATGCATCGGTGGAGATATATAAAGGACATGTTTCTGTGCTAGTGGTTCTATGACTGGAATAGGTAGAGGGAAAGGGAAGATACAGAGTGCAGAATATTGTTCTCAGCACTGCATCAACACAAAATGGTGCAGTAATTCAGCGGGACAGGCAGGGTCCCTGGAGAGAAGGAATGGGTGATGTTTCTGGTCAGTCTGAAGAAGGGGTCTCGACCCATCTCGAAACGTCACCCATTCCTTCTCTCCAGAGATGCTGCCTGTCCCGCTGAGTTACTCCAGCATTTTGTGTCTAACTGCAGGTTAAACCAGCACTTGCAGTTCCTTCCTGCACATCAACGGACACACAAATAATCAAAATAATTAAGATAAGTGGACAGTTTTGTCCCAGCTGTTATCAGGAACCAGAACCATCCAGCCAATAACTGGAGAGCAGTCCTGAGCTACTGGCTACCTCATTGGAGACCTTCGGACTATCTTTGATCGGACATTATCTTGAACTAAACATTATTCCCTTATCCTGTATCTGTACACTGTAAATGGCTCGATTGTAATCATGTATAGTCTTTCCGCTGACTGGTTAGCACGCAACAACACCTTTTCACTGTACCTCGGTACGCGTGACACCAAACTAAACTAAACTAGATTAAACTAAACTAAATTAAAGAGCAGTCCTGTACTATTATCTACCTCACTGGAAACCCTTAGACTATCTTTGATTGGACTGCTAAGATTGTTAAGGGTTTGGACACGCTAGAGGCATGAAACATGTTCCTGATGTTGGGGGAGTCCAGAACCAGAAGCCACAGTTTAAGGAGTAAGCCATTTAGAACGGAGACGAGGAAACACTTTTTCTCACAGAGAGTTGTGAGTCTGTGGAATTCTCTGCCTCAGAGGGCGGTGGAGGCAGGTTCTCTGGATGCTTTCAAGAGAGAGCTAGATAGGGCTCTTAAAGATAGCGGAGTCAGGGGAAATGGGAAGAAGGCAGGAACGGGGTACTGATTGGGGATGATCAGCCGTGATAACATTGAATGGCGGTGCTGGCTCGAAGGGCCGAATGGCCCACTCCTGCACCTATTGTCTATTAATCCTGCATTTAATGTTATTCACATTATTCCCTTTATCCTGTATCTGTACACTGTGTGCGGCTCGATTGTAATCATGTATTGTCTTTCCGCTGACTGGTTAGCACGCAACAAAAGTAAATGTACAAATTGTCCCCAGTGGGTGTGGGGTAGTGTTACTGTGCGGGGATCGCTGGTCAGCGCAGACTCGATGGGCCGAAGGGCCTGCTTTCCGTGCTGTATCTCTACACGTGACAATGGACTAAACTCAAATTCAAATTATTTGCAGGGGAATCGTTTAGTTTTGTTTCGTTCGTTTAGAGATACAGCGCAGAAACGGGCACTTTGGCCAAAACGGGTCCGCGCCGACCAGCAATCCCCGCGCAGTCACACGACCCTTCATACACTAGGGACAATTTACATTTACACCAAGCCAATTAACAGACAAACCTGTACGGGTTTGGAGTGCGGAAGGAAACCGGAGCACCCGGAGGAAACCCACGCAGGTCACGGGGAGAACGTACAAACTCCACACCGACAGCACCCGTGGTCGGGATCGAACCCGGGTCTCCTGCGCTGTAAGGCAGCAACTCTACTGCTGTGCCGCCTGTCTGTATCTGTACACTGTGGACGGCTCGATTGTAATGATGTATTGTCTTTCCGCTGATGGGGTAGCACGCAGCAAAAGCTTTTCACTGTACCTCGGTGCACGTGACAGCAAACTCAACTCAAACGCAAACTATTTACAATGGAAACATTGATGGGAACTTTGGGGAAAAAAAATCAGCCTACAGCGAACATTTTGGAAACCAAGTGAATATTATTAATGAGGTTGGGGTTTAAAGCATCAGTTTGAATTATTCTGTGGTGGAGAGGAGCTATTTTTCATATCTGCATGTAATATAGTTGTCAAGAGTTTATCCATCCAAAAATCACTGGACCAAATCATCCAAATGATGAATGCTGCAATATTTTGGACCATAGTTTTAGAGTTGAGACCTTAGACTATAAAGACACAGTTCAGTTCAGTTTATTGTCACGTGTACCGAGGTACAGTGAAAAGCATTTATAGACAATAGGTGCAGGAGTAGGCCATTCGGCCCTTCGAGCCGGCACTGACATTTAATGTGATCAAGGCTGATCATCCATAATCGGTACCCCGTTTTGTTGCGTGCTATCCAGTCAGCGGAAAGACAGTACATGATTACAATCGAGCCGTTTACAGTGTATAGATCATGATAAGGGAACAACGTTTAGTGCAAGGACCTTACGTTCATTTGTTCACGGGTGATAGGAGCAGAATGCTGCCATTCGGCCCATCAAGTCTACACGGCCATTCAATCATGGCTGCTCTATCTTTCCCTCTCAACCACATTCACCAGCCTTCTCCACCGAGTCCACGCTGTCAAACGATCACCTTGTAAACTAACACTATCCAATACACACTGGGAACAATTTACAATTTTTGCCAAAGCCAATTAACCTGCGAACCTGCACATCTTTGGAGTGTGGGAGGAAACTGGAGGCCCGGAGAAAACCCACGTGGTCACAGAGTGAAGTGTGGCACGGTGGCGCAGCGGTAGAGTTGCCGCCTCACATCGGCAGAGACCCAGGTTCGATCCTGACCACGGGTGCTGTCTGTACGGAGTTTGTACGTTCTCACCGTGACCCGCGTGGGTTTTCTCCGGGTGCTCCTGTTTCAACACGCACTCCAAAGACGTGCAGGTTTACAGGTTAATTGGCAGTGAGAACTCCGTACAGACAGCACCAGTGGTCAGGATGAAACCCGGGCCTCTGGTGCTGTGAGGCAGCAACTCTACCGCTGCGTCACCGTGCCGCCCGTGTTAGGAATAACTGGTGGGGAAAGTAGATACATTGGGCGTCAGGTTCCAAAATTCCCCAGTTTCCAGAGATCGGAAAACTATGAACCTGGCCCTTCGGCCCACCGGGTCCGCGCCGACCAGCGAGCCCCGCACATTAACACTATCCCACACACACTGGGGACAATTTTTACATTTACCAAGCCAATTAACCTACAAACCTGTACGTCTTTGGAGTGTGGGAGGAAACCGAAGCTCTCAGAGAAAACCCATGGGGAGAGCGTACAAACTCCGTACAGACAGCACCCGCAGTCGGGATCAAACACGGGTCTCCGGCGCTGCATTCGCTGTAACGCGGCAACTCTACCGCTGCGCCACCATGACTGCCCTAAGGAAAAAGGTATGAGGGCTAAACGCAGGCTGGTGTGACTAGTGTGGATTGGAGATGGTGGTCGGCCTGGGCAGGTTGGGCCGAAGGGCCTGTTTCCACTCAGTAGCTCCAAACTCTAAAGTTTAACGTCTAAAATCCCCGGATCCTATTAAATCATTCCCCCCGCTCACCTTAAACCTAGGTCCTCTACTTCTCGATTCCCCTACTCTGGGCAAGAGACTCCGATGTGTCGATCCGATCTATTCCTCTCATGATTTTGTACAGCACACAGCCACCTCATCCTCCTGCACTCCAAAGAATACGTTTCAGTTCAGTCTAGTCTTGTCTAGTTTAGTTAAGTTAGAGTTCTAGAGTCATTGAGTGATACAGCTTGGAAACAGGCCCTTCGGCCCAACTTGCCCACAATGGCCAACAATGTCCCAGCCACACTAGTCCCACCTGCCTGCGCTTGGTCCATATCCTTCTAAACCTGTCCTGTCCATGTACCTGTCTAACTGCTTCTGGAGGGGTAACTTGTTCACACAAAGGGTGGTGGGTGTATGGAACGAGCTGCCAGAGGAGGTAGTTGAGGCTGGTTCTATCCCAACAGTTAGACAGGTACATGGATAGAACAGGTTTGGAGGGATATGGGCCAAGCGCAGGCAGGTGGGACTAGTGTAGCTGGGACATTGTTGGGCCGGTGTGGACAGTAGACAATAGGTGCAGGAGTAGGCCATTCGGCCCTTTGAGCCAGCACCGCTATTCAATGTGATCATGGCTCATCATCGCCAATCAGTACCCCGTTCCTGCCTTCTCCCCCATATCCCCTGACTCCGCTATCTTTAAGAGCCCTATCTAGCTCTCTCTTGAAAACATCCAGAGAACCGGCCTCCACCGCCCTCTGAGGCAGAGAATTACACAGACTCACAACACTCTGTGTGAAAAACTGTTTCTTCGTCTCCGTTCTAAATGACTTACCCCTTATTCTTAAACTGTGTGGCCCCTGGTTCCGGACTCCCCCAAGTTGGGCCGAAGGGCCTGTTTCCACACTGCATCACTCTATGATTCTAATAGAGTCCCAGCCTGCTCAACCTCGACCTGCAGCTCAAGCGTTTGTGCCCCAGCACGCACATTGGTGACGGTCAACTGGGAATTTAATCTTCTAGAACAATCCGGGGTCGAACGGTGAGAGAGACAAGGTGAAATGGCCAAGTGGAATATTTTTGTGAAAGTTTCTCAATATAAAAAAAAACATGATGTGGAGTGCGTGCTTGGCTGCCGTTCCCTGGGCAAGAGCAGCCACATCACACACGTTGGGAAAGACACATATCCCCGGAATGCTTTCTTTGGATCGCTCCCTGCTCCGAAGAGCTTCCTCTTCTCCCCCTCTGCTTGTAATGAGGCTTGGAGGACAGAAATAACACCCTGGCAATCCCTCAATAACACAAGTTCATAAGTTCATACGTTCTCAGAGCAGAATTGTGCCATTCAGTCCATCAAGTCTACTCCGCCATTCAATCATGGCTGATCTATCTCTCCCTCTCAGCCCCAACCTCCTGCCTTCTCCCCATAACCCCTGGCACCCGTACTAATCAAGAATCTATCTCTGCATTAAATATATCCATTGACTTGGCCTCCACAACCTTGAATTCCACATAGAAACATAGAAAATAGGTGCAGGAGGAGGAGGCCATTCGGCACTTCGAGCCAGCACCGCCATTCATTGTGATCATGGCTGATCGTCCCCTATCAATAACCCGTGCCTGCCTTCTCCCCATATCCCTTGACTCCACTAGCCCCTAGAGCTAACTCTCTCTTAAATCCATCCAGTGTCTTGGCCTCCACTGCCCTCTGTGGAATTCCACAAATTCACAACTCTCACCTCAGTCTTAAATGACCTCCCCTTTATTCTAAGACTGTGGCCCCTGGTTCTGGACTCGCCCAACATTGGGAACATTTTTCCTGCATCTAGCTCGTCCAGTCCTTTTATAATTTTATGTGTTTCTATAAGATTCACCACCCTCTGACTAAACAAATTCCTCCTCATCTCCTTACGAAAGGAACATCCTTTAATTCTGAGGCTGTGACCTCTGGTCTAAGACTCTCCCAGGAGTGGAAACATCCTCTCCACATCCACTCTGTCCAGCCCTTTCACTGTTCCTTTAGATAATCACCCACAGTGTCGACATTCCCTGCAACCTTAGAGCTAGTTTGTTATGTGTTGGAAGGAACTGCAGGTGCTGGTTTACACCAAAGATAGACAAAAAAATGCTGGAGTAACTCAGCGGGTCAGGCAGCATCTCTGGAGAGAAGGAATGGGTGACGTCTTGGGTCGAGACCCTTCTTCAGACTGAGAGTCAGGGGAGAGGGAGTCGACATTTCTACAATTCTACATTTCCACATCATCTTATGCTTATATGGCTCCATCCTGGAGTTGGATTTACGGGGAGGTTGGTCTTGGAGGGGGGGTGGGGGATGCTCCTCAAACTGCGGAGCATCCAGGACAATACAGCTCACCCCCTCCATGACACGCTGGTCAATCTGAGGAGCACCTTCAGCAACAGTCTGGTTCCACCAAGATGCAGCACAGAACGCCATAGTCTCTGGAATTCTCTGCCACAGAAGGTAGTTGAGGCCAGTTCATTGGCTATATTTAAGAGGGCGTTAGATGTGGCACTTGTGGCTAAAGGGATCAGGGGGTATGGAGAGAAGGCAGGTACGGGATACTGAGTTGGATGATCAGCCATGATCACATTGAATGGCGGTGCAGGCTCGAAGGGCCGAATGGCCTACTCCTGCACCTATTTTCTATGTTTCTATGTTTCTAGGAGATCCTTCTTCCCTGTGGCTATCAACCTGTACAACTCCTGCCCCTTCTGTCATGGGGTAGACTGAGACTGACTCTTCCCCCCCCCCCCAAAAAAATCTTTGCACATCCCCAATCCTTTCCACTCGTCACTTCAATATCATGTTTCATGTATCTTGTGTTTTTATGACTGTTGGCAGATCAATTTCCCTCCTGGGATAAATAAAATTCTATCGTGTCGTATATCGTGTATATTTCTTGTCTGCCTCTCCCCTGACTCTTTTCACTGTACGTTGGTTCACGATACAATAAACGAAATTAAACTGAACCACCTGTGGCCGCTCTGCCCATACACCCACTACTATCCTACAAACCAGAGACAGTGTACAGAAGGCCAACTAACAACCTGAGAGTGCGGGAGGAAACCGGGGCACCCGGACAAAACCCACGCAGGTCACGGGGAGAATGTGCAAGCTCCGTACAGACAGCTTCAGGACCCGTAGTCAGGATGGAAACGAGGTGTCTGGCGCTGTGAGGCAGCAACTCTACCGCTGCACCACCGTGCCTGGAGAGGAAAAGACTACAAAAAGTAGTAAACACTGCCCAGTCCATCACCGGCTCTGACCTCCCTTCCATCGAGGGGATTTATCACAGTCGCTGCCTCAAAAAGGCTGGCAGCATCATCAAGGACCCACACCGCCCTGGCCACACGCTCATCTCCCCGCTACCCTCAGGTGGAAGGTACAGGAGCTTGAAGACTGCAACGTCCAGGTTCAGGAATAGCTACTTCCCCACAGACATCAGGCTATTAAACTTGGCTCGGACAAAGCTTTGAACATTAATATCCCTCCATCTGTTATTTGCACTTTATCAGTTCATTTATTCATGTGTGTATGTATTTATATAACGGTATATGGACACACTGATCTGTTCTGTATTCATGCCTTCTATGTTCTGTTGTGCTGAAGCAAAGCAAGAATTTCATTGTCCTATCAGGGACACATGACAATAAACTCTCTTGAACCTTGAATCTTGTATCTTGAAATTAAAAACAAATGGATGTGCCTGTTGTAGTGAGAATCTCGACGATAAAAATGGATAAGGAACTCAATAATTTTATTATACTGAGTGAGGCTAAATAGCTACTGCAGCCTTTATTGTCAGAGATTCAATCGGAGGACAAGAGGTTTCCACAAGGGGAACTATCAACCTAATAGACCCGTAGAAAGCATTTTACTCAGAAGGCTTAGGAAGTTCGACATGTCCACTGCAACTCTCACCAACTTCTACAGATGCGCCGCAGGAAGCATTTTATCGGGACGCATCCATCACAGCACGGTTTGGGAACAGCTCCATCCAAGACCGCAAGAAATTGCAGCGAATTGTGGGACGCAGCCCAGACCATCGCACAAACCGACCTCCCTTCCATTGACTCCATCTACACCTCACGCTGCCTCGGCAAGGCCAGCAGCATCATCAAGGACCAGTCTCACCCCGGCCACTCCCTCTTCTCCCCTCTCCCATCGAGCAAGAGGTACAGAAGTGTGAAAACGCACACCTCCAGATTCAAATGGGATTAGAAGGAGATCAGATATTGAATGGCGGAGTGGACTCGATGGGCCCAATGTCCTAATTCTACCCCTATAACTTGTGAACTTGTGCAATATGAGATGCTGTTCCTCCAATTTGTTTTTGGACCTCACTCTGCAGTTCCCTTCTACACCTTTTCTCCAGAGATGCTGCCAAAGATTTGGACAGACAATACATGATTACAATCGAGGCGTCCACAGTGTACAGCTTCATGATAAGGGAATAACGTTTAGTGCAAGGTAAAGCCATCAAAGTCCGATTAAGGATAATCCGAGGGTCACCAGTGAGGTAGATAGTAGTTCAGCACCGCTCTCTGGTTGTGGTAGGATGGTTCGGTTGCCGATAACAGCTGGGAAGAAACTGTTCCTGAATTTGGTGGTGTGCGTTTTCACACTTCTGTACCTCTTGCCCAATGGGAGAGGGGAGAAGAGGGAGTGGCCAGGGGGTGAGACTGGTCCTTGATGATGCTGCTGGCCTTGCCGAGGCAGCGTGAGGTGTGGATGGAGTCGGTGGGAGGGAGGTTGGTTTGTGCGATGTTCTGGGCTGCGTCCACAGTTCGGCATCATGTTGCAGTGTCTGGCTGGGGGGGGGGGGGGGGGGGAGGCTGAACCCCATCGAGACTGTGTGAGTGAGTGCGTGGAGTCAAAACCCAGCGTACAAACTTACAAACATTAATAATGCAAGACAAGCCCTTGGGCTGACACCAGCGAATCCATCAATCCCGCCTTATGCCTCCCTTGGTGACTGGACCTTGCTACATCCCGGATGATTCCCAAAGCAAGGCATGACCTCACAGGGTGAGGGAGTGGGATTCCCGAGTAATCCTTCAATTCCTCCTCAATCTGTCTTGGTCGGGTTGAGAACGTGACAGGTCCATTGGGTTGGTCTCCTTAGACGATATGTTACAAAAGTGGATTTAGCTTCCCCGCTGGCCAGTAACAAACCCCCCGCTCGGCCCGAGGCTGCACATAAATCAAACCTGATCCAGTCGGGAAGTCGGGAAGTCGGGACGTCATGTTTAGTTCAGTTTAGTTTAGAGTTACAGCGCGGGAAGAGGCCCTTCGGCCCGCCGTGTCCGCGCCGACCAGCGATCCCCGCACACTAACACCACCCTACGCACGCACCATGGGACAATTTAAACATGCACCCAGCCAATTAACCGGCAAACCTGCACGTCTTTGGAGTGTGGGAGGAAACCGGGGCACCCGGAGAAAGCCCACGTGGGTCACGGGGAGAGCGTGCAAACTACGTACAGACGGCGCCCTTGGTCGGGATCGAACCCCGGGTCTCCTGCGCTGCATTTGCTGTCTGGCAGTGACTCTACCGCTGCGCCACCGTGGCCATTGGTGAGTATTGCGTTGGGTTTTGGAGTATAGTGCTTGGCTTAGAATGAATGACACAATGTTTTCACACGTGACCAAACCTCCCTTCCATTGACTCCATCTACACCTCACGCTGCCTCGGCAAGGCCAGCAGCATCATCAAGGACCAGTCGCACCCCCGGCCACTCCCTCTTCTCCCCTCCGGCAAAGGTTACAGAAGTGTGAAAACGCACACCTCCAGATTCAGGGACAGTTTCTTCCCGGCTGTTATCAGGCAACTGAACCATCCTACCACCTCAAGAGAGCAGCGCTGAACTGCTATCTACCTCATTGGTGACCCTCGGACTATCTTCGATCGGGCTTTGCTGGCTTTATCTTGCACTAAATGTTAATCCCTTGTCATGTATCTGCACACTGTGGAAAAGTCAAAACATTTTTTCAGTGTTGCCATGACAAAAAACAAAACTAAACTAGACAGCGACGAGGCCATATTTAAAATGCATTGCTCATTTCGGTCACACTGTTATAGAAAAGATGTCATTCAGCTGGAAATAGTGCAGAGAAGATTTACAAGGATGTTGCCAGGACTAGAGGGTGTGAGCTACAGGGAGAGGTTGAGCAGGCTGGGTCTCTATTCCATGGAGGATGAGGAGTGATCTTATGGAGGAGTATAAAAATTATGAGAATAATTGGATAAATGCACAGTCTTTTACCCAGAGGAATCAAGATCTGGAAGACATAGGGGGGAAAGAGGGGTAAACCTTTTCACAGAGGGTGGTGGGTGTATGGAACGAGCTGCCGGAAGAGGTTGTTGAGGCTGGGACTATCGTAGTGCTTAAAAAACATTTGGACAGGTACATGGATAGGACAGGTTTAGAGGGATATAGGCTAAACGTGGGCTGGTGGGACATGTTGGTTGGGGTGGGTAAGTTGGGCCGAAGGGCCTGTTCTCACATGGTGTGATTCAGTGACTCTAAGGGCTACACGTTGGGCTACTCTAAGGGCTAATCGCCTGTCGATTCTCCTCCACAGCTGCTGCCTGACCCGTTGAGTATCTCTAGATAGTTGTGGCCTTATCAATGTCTAGTTTAGTGGAGTTTATTGTCACGTGTACTGAGGTCCCCACCACTGTAGATGTAGCCCAGTCCAGCACACACACCACACTCGAGTATAGGAGCAAAGAGGTCCTTCTACAGTTGTACAGGGCCCTAGTGAGACCACACCTGGAGTATCGTGTACAGTTTGTGGCCAGGGTGAGAGGGGTCAGAGATGATCTTGCTCGCTCACTTCCTGGCCCCTGCAGTGTACAGTTCAATCCCTCAAGAATTTTATATGCTATAAAATTTGGTCCCCTATTTAGAGGAAGGACATTCTTGCTATTGAGGGAGAGCAGCGTAGATTCACCAGGTTAATTCCTGGGATGGCGGGACTGTCATATGCTGAGAGAATGGAGCAGCTGGGCTTGTACACTCTGGAGTTTAGAAGGATGAGAGGGGATCTCATTGAAACATATAAGATTATTAAGGGTTTGCACATGCCAGAGGCAGGAAACATGTTCCCAATGTTGGGAGAGTCCAGAACCAGGGGCCACTGTTTAAGAATAAGGGGTAAACCATTTAGAACGGGGATGAGGGAATACTTTTACACACAGAGAGTTGTGAGTCTGTGGAATTCTCTGCCTCAGAGGGTGGTGGAGGGCGGTTCTCTGGAAACTTGCAAGAGAGAGCTAGATAGGGCTCTTAAAGATAGCGGAGCCAGGGGATATGGGGAGAAGGCAGGAGCGGGGTACTGATTGGGGATGATCAGCCATGATCACATTGAATGGTGGTGCTGGCTCGAAGGGCCATAAGGCCTATTCCTACACCTATTGTCTATTGTCTATCGGTACAGTGAAAAGCTTTTCGTTGCATACAAACCAGTCAGTGGAAAGATGATACATGATTGTAATCACGCTGTCCGCAGTGTACAGGATAAAAGGAATAATGTTTAGTACAACATAAAGGCCAGTAAAGTATGACTGAAGATATTCCGAGGGTCACTAACACGATAGATGGTAGGTCAGTTCTCCAGTCACTGGAACAGACCTCTACAGATGCACCTTAGAAAATCGTGGAAGATGCATTTGGGAGCAGCTCTGCCCAAGAATCGCAGCGAGTTGTGGATGTAGCCCAGTCCATCACACACACACACTCCCCACCATCGACTCCATCTACACTTCACGCTGCCTCAGGGAAGCAGCCGACACAATCACGGACTTGTCCCACCCCGGTCATTCCTGCTATAAGTCACAGAAGCACACAGCGTGGAAAGAGGCCCTTCGGCCCAACCTGCCCACGCCAACCAACATGCCCCATCCCATTACGGTACACAAAATGCTGGAGAAACTCAGCGGGTGCAGCAGCATCTATGGAGCGAAGGAGATAGGCGACGTTTTGGGCCGAAACCCTTCTTCATCTACACTAGTCCCACCTGCCTGCGTATCCCTCTAAAACTGTCCTATCCATGTACCTGTCTGAATGTTTCTTAAACGTTGGGATAGTCCCAGCCTCAACTACCTCCGCTGGCAGCTCGTTCCATACACCCACCACCCTTTGTGTGAAAAAGTTACCCCTCAGATTCCTAGTAAACCTTCCCCCCCCCCCCCCCACCCCTCACCTTAAACCTAATCGTATGATTCCTGATTTCCCTACTCTGGGCAAGAGACTCTGTGCATATACCCGATCTATTCCTCAAATGCTTCCTCTCTTCTCCACGCTCCATTCAGCTAGAACGCTCATACCAAATGTTTAACCCCATAATGGTCCAATACCAGGTAAACTGGGCAGCGAGAGGATACTGGAGTGGACCAACAGCACCATCTGATGGCCATGCCCAGCATTGCGGGTATAAGTCATAGTCAGTCACAGAGTGATACAGCATGGAAACAGGCTCTTCAGCCCAACTTGCCCACACCGGCCAGCAACCCTAGCCCCCACCTGCCTGCGGTTGGTCCATTTCTCTCCAAATCTGTCCTATCCATGTACCTGTCCAGCTGTTTCTTAAACGATGGGATAGTCCCAGCCTCAACTATCTCCTCCGGCAACTCGTTCCATACACCCACCACCTTCAGTGTGAAAAAGTTCCCCTCGGATTCCTATTCAATCTTTTCCCCTTCACCTTGAACTTATGTCCTTTGATCCTCGATTCCCCTACTCTGGGCAAGAGACTCTGTGCGTCTACCCGATCTATTCCCCTCATGATTTTGTATGCCTCTATAAGATCTCCCCTCATCCTCCTGCGCTCCTAGGAATAGAGTCCTAGCCTGCCCAATCTCTGCATATAGCTCAGACCTTCCAGTTCTGGCAACATCCTTGTGAATCTTCCCTGTACCCTTTGACAACAGGGACTTGACACCATTTTTCCTATAACAGCTAGAGTCTGCTAGAGTCAGTTATTAAAGATGGGATAGCAGCGCATTTGGAAAGTGGTGAAATCATTGGACAAAGTCAGCATGGATTTACAAAAGGTAAATCATGTCTGACGAATCTTATAGAATTTTTTGAGGATGTAACTAGTAGAGTGGATAAGGGAGAACCAGTGGATGTGTTATATCTGGACTTTCGGAAGGCTTTCGACAAGGTCCCACACAAGAGATTAGTATACAAACTTAAAGCACACGGTATTGGGGGTTCAGTATTGATGTGGATAGAGAACTGGCTGGCAGACAGGAAGCAAAGAGTAGGAGTAAACGGGTCGTTTTCAGAATGGCAGGCAGTGACTAGTTGGGTACCGCAAGGTTCAATGCTGGGACCCCAGCTATTTACAATATATATTAATGATTTGGACGAGGGAATTAAATGCAACATCTCGAAGTTTGCGGATGACACGAAGCTGGGAGGTAGTGTCAGCTGTGACGTGGATGCTAGGAGGCTGCAAGGTGACTTGGATAGGCTGGGTGAGTGGACAAATGCATGACAGATGCAGTATAATGTGGATAAATGTGAGGTTATCCACTTTGGTGGCAAAAGCAGGAAAGTAGACTATTATTTGAATGGTGACCAATTAGGAAAAGGGGAGATGCAACGAGACCTGGGTGTCATAGTACACCAGTGCAGCAGGCTGTGAAGAAAGCGAATGGTATGTTGGTATTTATAGCAAAAGGATTTGAGTACAAGAACAGGGAGGTCCTACTGCAGTTGTACAGGGTCTTGGTGAGGCCATACCTGGAGTATTGCGTACAGTTTTGGTCTCCTAATCTGAGGAAAGACATTCTTGCCATAGAGGGAGTACAGAAAAGGTTCACCAGACTGATTCCTGGGATGTCAGGACTTCCATTTGAAGAAAGACTGGATAGACTCGGCTAGATGCAGGAAGATTGTTGCCGATGTTGGGGAAGACCAGGACAAGGACCTGGATAAGGATAAGGGGGACCGAGATGAGAAAATCATTTTTCACGCAGAGAGTGGTGAATCTGTGGAATTCTCTGCCACAGAAGGTAGTTGAGGCCAGTTCATTGGCTATATTTAAGAGGGAGTTAGATGGGGCCCTTGTGGCTAAAGGGATCAGGGGGTATGGAGAGAAGGCAGGTACAGGATACTGAGTTGGATGATCAGCCATGATCATATTGAATGGCGGTGCAGGCTCGAAGGGCTGAATGGCCTACTCCTGCACCTATTTTCTATGTTTCTATGTTTCTAACATATATGTTGTAACATAAAGAGACTCTGTGTATCTATTCCTATCATGGTCTTATAAGGGGTCCCTGCCTGGGGTTATGGGGAGGAGGCAGGAGAATGGGGTTAGGAGGGAGAGATAGATCAGCCACGATTGAATAGCATAGACATGATGGGCCGAATGGCCTAACTCTACTATCACTCATGCCCTTATAACACGGTGCTCAGAACTGAACACAATATTCTAAATGTGGCCTCACCAACGTCTTATACAACTGCAACATGACCTCCCAACTTCTATACTCAATACTCCGACTGATGAAGAACCAAATTACATGACAAAGGTGGAGCAGCCTCAGACTCTATTCCTTGGAGAGCAGGAGGATGAGGGGTGCTGTTATAGAGGTGGATTAGTTATCTTTCCGCTGACTGGTTAGCACGCAACAAAAGCTTTTCACTGTACCTCGGTACACGTGACAACAAACACAACTGCTACTTTTTTTTTTAAGTTCATAAGTTCATGTCAATAAGTGAGAGGAGCAGAATTAGGCCATTCGGCCCATCACGTCTACTCTGCCATTCAATCGTGGCTGATCTATCTCTCCCTCCTAACCCCATTTTCCCGCCTTCTCCCCATAACCCCGACATAGACCGCTGTATTAGAACCAAGAGAGGAATAGATTGGGGCATAAAGGTGTTTTCCCCAGAGTAGGTGAAGTGAGGACCAGGGGACATAGGTTTAAGGTGAGGGGGGAAAGATTTAATAGGAACCTGAGGAGGAACTATGGAACGAGCTGCCGGAGGAGGTGGTATCAGGAGCTGGGACTATCCCAACGTCGAAGAAACATTTGGACAGGTACATGGATAGGACAGGTTTGGATAGGACAGGGATATGGACCAAATGCAGGCAAGTGGGACTAGTGTAGATGGGGCATGTTAGACAGTGTGGGCAAGTTGGGACTAGTGTAGATGGGGCATGTTGGTCTGTGTGGGCAAGTTGGGACTAGTGTAGATGGGGCATGTTGGCCTGTGTGGGCAAGTTGGGACTAGTGTAGATGGGGCATGTTGGCCGGTGTGGGCAGGTGGGACTAGTGTAGATGGGGCATGTTGGTCGGTGTGGGCAGGTGGGACTAGTGTAGATGGGGCATGTTGGTCGGTGTGGGCAGGTGGGACTAGTGTAGATGGGGCATGTTGGTCTGTGTGGACAGGTGGGACTAGTGTAGATGGGGCATGTTGGCCGGTGTGGGCAGGTGGGACTAGTGTAGATGGGGCATGTTGGTTGGTGTGGGCAAGTTGGGACTAGTGTAGATGGGGCATGTTGGTCTGTGTGGGCAAGTTGGGACTAGTGTAGATGGGGCATGTTGGCCGGTGTGGGCAGGTGGGACTAGTGTAGATGGGGCATGTTGGTCGGTGTGGGCAGGTGGGACTAGTGTAGATGGGGCATGTTGGTCTGTGTGGGCAGGTGGGACTAGTGTAGATGGGGCATGTTGGTCTGTGTGGGCAGGTGGGACTAGTGTAGATGGGGCATGTTGGCCGGTGTGGGCAGGTGGGACTAGTGTAGATGGGGCATGTTGGTCGGTGTGGGCAAGTTGGGACTAGTGTAGATGGGGCATGTTGGTCGGTGTGGGCAGGTGGGACTAGTGTAGATGGGGCATGTTGGCCGGTGTGGGCAGGGTGGGACTAGTGTAGATGGGGCATGTTGGTCTGTGTGGGCAAGTTGGGACTAGTGTAGATGGGGCATGTTGGACGGTGTGGGCAAGTTGGGACTAGTGTAGATGGGGCATGTTGGCCGGTGTGGGCAGGTGGGACTAGTGTAGATGGGGCATGTTGGTCGGTGTGGGCAGGTGGGACTAGTGTAGATGAGGCATGTTGGTCTGTGTGGGCAAGTTGGGACTAGTGTAGATGGGGCATGTTGGTCTGTGTGGGCAAGTTGGGACTAGTGTAGATGGGGCATGTTGGTCTGTGTGGGCAAGTTGGGACTAGTGTAGATGGGGCATGTTGGTCGGTTTGGCAACTGTGCAGGTTTGAATTGGTGATTCATGCATTCTGGGAGCAGAATCAGACCATTCGGCCCACTGAGTCCATTCCGCCATTCAATCGTGGCTGATCTACCTCTCCCTCTTAACCCCTTTCTCCTGCCTTCTCCCCATAACCCCTGACACCCGTACTGATCAAGCATCTATCAATCTCTGCTTTGAAAATATCTATCGGCTTCCGTGGCAATGAATTCCACATGATTGAATGGCGGAGTAGACCTGATGGGCCGAACGGCCTGATTCTGCTCCTTGAACTTATGAACATGCACTATCCCAAAAAGTAAAATGAACTAACTAACACCTTTGCTCTGTGTTTGAAAGAACTGCAGGTGCTGGTTTAAATCGAAGGAGGACACAGAATGCTGGAGTAACTCAGCGGGACAGGCAGCATCTCTGGGGAGAAGGAATGGGTGACGTGGAGACCCTTCTTCAGACTGACCGGAAACGTCGCCCATTCCTTCCCTCCAGGGATGCTGCCTGTCCCGCTGAGTTACTCCAGCATTCTGTGACTAACATCTTTCCTCTAACAGGGTGAACAAAGCTAATAGAGCGGTGACTCTCTTAATCTATCTTCCTTTTTCTCCATTCATTCTCTCATTTTCACTCACTCTTTTGCCCTCTCTCCCTCTCTCGCCCCTCTCTCCCTCTCTCTATTTTCCCCTCCCCCTCTCTCTCTCTCCCTCCCTCTCTCCCGTTTATCCATATCTCTCTCTCTCTCTCTCTCCCCCTTCACTATCCCTCTCCCCTATATCTCTCCCGCTCTCCATTTTCCTCTCCTCCTCTCTCCCTCTCTTCCCTTTCTCCCTATCTCTCTCTCTCTCTCCCCCTCCCCTTCTCTCTCCCACTCCCTCTCTCCCTCTCTCCCCTTCCCTTGCTCTCTCTCTCTCTCTCTCTCTCTGTTTCCCTCTCCACCCCCCTCCCCCATCTCTCCCCTGTCTCTCTCCCCCCCCTCTCTCCACTCTCTCCCTATCCCTCTCTCTCTCCCTCTCCCCCCCTCTCTCTCTCCCTCTCCCCCCTCTCAATTTCCCTCTCCCACCCCCTCCCTCTCCCTACCTCCCCCCCTCCCTCTCTCTCTACTCCCCCCCATCCCCTCCCCCCTCCCTCTCTCCCTCTCGCCATCTTCCTGTCCCTCGGGGAATGTGACATTTGCCCCGTCCTGTCCCCACTCCCCAGTGCCACGCAGATACCAACACCATCTCCCTGCCCCATTAAAACCCTCAATGGTGAAAAGGCCTGGAGAGAGCAGGTGTGGAGAGGATGTTTCCACTAGTGGGAGAGTCTAGGACTAGAGGGCACAGCCTCAAAATTGAAGGACGTACCTTCAGGAAGGAGATGAGGAGGAATTTCTTTAGCCAGAGGGTGGTGAATCTGTGGAATTCTTTGCCACAGAAGGCTGTGGAGGCCACGTCAATGGATATATTTAAGGCAGAGATAGATAGATTCTTGATCAGTGCGGGTGTCAGGGGTTACGGGGAGAAGGCAGGAGAATGGGGTTGGGAGCAGGTCTTTATTCTTTGGAGCGCAGAAGGTTAAGGGGGGACTTGATTGAGGTCTTTAAAATGATGAAAGGGGTAGACAGAGTTGACGTGGATAAGCTTTTCCCATTGAGGGTAGGGAAGATTCAAACAAGAGGGCATGACATGAGAATTAAGGGACAGAAGTTTAGGGGTAACATGAGGGGGAGCTTCTTTACTCAGAGAGTGGTGGCTGTGTGGAATGATCTTCCAGCAGAAGTGGTGGAGGCAGGATCGATTTTAACATTTAAAAGTAAAGTGGATAGGTATATGGACGGGAAGGGAATGGAGGGGTATGGTCTGAGTGCAGATAGATGGGACTAGGGGAAAATGAATGGTCGGCACGGACTGGAAGGGCCGAGAGGGCCTGTTTCCGTGCTGTAATTGTTATATGGTTATATGGTTATATAGATCAGCCATGATTGAATGGCGCAGTGGACTTGATGGGCCGAATGGCCTAATTCAGCTCCTAGAACATGAACGAATTAACTATCTTTGAAACTAAACTAAACTTCTGAAGAAGGGTCTCGACCCGAAACATCACCTGTTCCCTCGCTCCATAGATGCTGCCTCACCCGCTGAGTTCCTCCAGCATTTTTGACTCCCTTCCATTTTTCCAGCATCTGCAGTTCTTTCTTAAGCTAAACTAACTAACATCCTTCCTATACAAGGGTGAGCTAAAGTCATACTGAGCAGTGACTCCGATATCTTTTACCCTCTCCTCTGCCCTCCATCCAAGATCACAAGTTCACGTTATAGGAGTAGAACAAGGCCATTCGGCCCATCGAGTCCACTCCGCCATTCAATCATGGCTGATCTATCTCTGCCTCCTAACCCCATTCTCCTGCCTTCTCCCCATAACCCCTGACACCCGTTCTAATCAGGAATTTGTCTATCTCTGCCTTAAAAATATCCACTGACTTGGCCTCCGCAGCCCTCTGTGGCAAAGAGTTCCACAGATTCACCACCCTCTGGCTAAAGAAGTTCCTCCTCACCTCCTTTCCAAAAGAGCGCCCTTTAATTCTGAGGCTGTGACCTCTAGTCCTAGACTCTCCCACCAGTGGAAACATCCTCTCCACATCCACTCTATCCAGGCCTTTCACTATTCTGTAAGTTTCAATGAGGCTGCCCCTCATCCTTCTAAACTCCAGCGAGTACAGGCCCAGTGCCGACAAACGCTCACCATATGTTAACCCACTCATTTCTGGACCCAGTGTCACATACGTGCGAACACCCGCTCTCCCTGCCCTCCACTCAATGCCAGGCAGAAACATAGACAATCGGTGCAGGAGTAGGCCATTCGGCCCTTCGAGCCAGCACCGCCATTCAATGTGATCATGGCTGATCGTCCACAATCAGTACCACCGTTCCTGCCTTCTCCCCATACCTCCTGATTCCGTTAGCCTGAAGAGCTAACTCTCTCTTGAAAATATCCAGCAAATTGGCCTCCACTGCCTTCTGTGGCAGAGAATCCCACAGATTCACAACTCTCTGGGTGAAAATGTTTTTCCTCATCTCAGTCCTAAATGGCCGACCCCTTATTCTTAAACTGTGTGTGACCCCTGGTTCTGGACTCCCCCAACATCGGAACATTTTTTCCTGCATCTAGCCTGTCCAATCCATAAGAATTGTGTATGTTTGTATATTTGTATGTTTGTATATTGTAGATCTGAGAATGAAGGGACAGAGGTTTAGGGGTAACATGAGGGGGAACTTCTTTACTCAGAGAGTGGTGGCTGTGTGGAATGATCTTCCAGTGGAAATGGTGGAGGCAGGATCGATTTTAACATTTAAAAGTAAAGTGGATAGGTATATGGACGGGAAGGGAATGGAGGGGTATGGTCTGTGTGCAGATGGATGGGACTAGGGGAAAATAAATGGTCGGCAAGGACTGGAAGGGCCGAGAAGGCCTGTTTCCGTGCTGTAATTGTTATATGGTTATATGGGATATTTCTGTAAGGT
>OY740781.1:9697447-9874947 GCA_963514005.1 Raja brachyura
CCGCTGAGTGTCTGCCCCGAGCCCGGGCTAGGAGTTGCTTCACTCACTATCAACACTCCCACCCCGCGGACAACACGGGTAGTGCAGCGCCGGGGACACAGGGGGACCCGGCTCACACCCACTCACACCCTGCCCACACCCGCCCACTCAGACCCTGCTCACACCCACTCACACCCTGCTCACACCCGCCCACTCACACCCACTCACACCCTGCTCATACCCACCCTGCTCACACCCACCCTGCTCACACTCACGCCCTGCTCACACCCACTCACACCCTGCTCACACCTGCCCACTTACACCCTGCGCACACCCACTCACTCACACCCTGCTCACACACACGCACGCCCTGCTCACACCGCCTCACACCCTCCTCACACACACTCACGCCTTGCTCACACCCATTCACACCCCCCTCACACACTCACACCCTGCTCACACCCGCCCACCACACCCTGCTCACACCTGCCCACTCACAACCTGCTCACACCCACTCACATCCTGCTCACACACTGTTCACACCCCCTCACACCCTGCTCATGCCCGCACACTCACACCCCGCTCACACCAATCCACTCTCACCCTGCTCACACCCACACACACCCCGCTCACACCCACTCACATTCTGCTCACGCCCATTCACACCCTGCTCACACCCACTCACACCTCGCTCACACCCGCCTGCGCCCACTTGTACCCACCCACACCCTGCCCAAATACACTCACGCTGCTCACACCCATTCACACCAACTCGCATCCGCTCAAATCCACTTATACCCACTCGCACTAATTTACATCCGCACATCCGCTTGCACACTGCCCACACCCAATCACACTAGGTCACACCCATATGCCCTGCTCACACTGATTCACACCCACTCGCATTCTGTTCACATCCACTCACACCCGCTCACAACTACACACGCCGACTGATGGCCTGCTTACATCCACACATGCTCATCACACGCCTGCTCACACCCCTCACAGCCCCTCACACCTGCTCACACTACTCACACCCACTCACACTGCCTCATGCCCTGCTCACACCCACTAACATCCATTTGCACCCTCGCACACCCTCCTCTCACCCAATCAACATACTCACACCCACATTCACTCACCCCCACTCACACCTGCCACACCCACTCACACCTGCTTGCACCTACTCACACCCGGCTCACATCTGCTCACTTCCACTCACACCTACGAAAACCCAGTCACACACTGCTCACACCCACAGGTCCTGCTCACACCCGGCTCACACGCGCTCACTCTCTGAGCACAATTCACACTTACACACTGCCGCAGAGTCTCACGCCACCTCCCTGGAACACAGGTTGAGGTTTAGTATATTGTCACGTGTACCAAACTTTGTTTTGCATGCTGTCCAAACAGATTATACATAAGTGTGAATAAGTGAAATGCAATAGAGAGAGCAAAGGGGAGGTACACAGAGAATAGAAACATAGAAAGCAGGTGCAGGAGGAGGCCATTAGGCCATTCGAGCCAGCACCGCCATTCACTGTGATCATGGCTGATCATTCTCAATCAGTAACCTGTTCCTGTCTTCTCCCCATATCCCTTGATTCCGCTAGCCCCTGGAACTTCATCTAAACTTGCTTTTAAATCCATCCAGTGAATTGGCCTCCACTGCCCTCTGTGGCAGAGAATTCCACAAATTCACAACTCTCTGGGTGAAAAAGCGTTTTCTCGTATCAGTTTTAAATGGCCTCCCCTTTATTCTAAGACTGTGGCCCCTGGTTCTGGACCCCCCCCCCCCCCCCAACATTGGGAACATTGACAGAGTGCAGAATATATTTCTAATGTTTACGAAAGAACTGCAAATGCTGCAAGAATCGAAGGTAGACAAAAATGGCGGAGAAACGCGGCAGGCGAGGCAGCATCTGTGGAGCGAAGGAATAGGCGGCGTTTCGGGTCGAGACCCTTCTCCGTAGATGCTGCCTCACCCGCTGAGTTTTTCCAGCAGTTTTGTCCACCTTCAGAATATAGTTCTAACTGCTTCTTGAATATATGACTGTCACATGAGGAAAGATTGAAAAGACTGGGCTTCTATTCACTGGAGTTTAGAAGGATGAGGGGAGATCTTATAGAAACATATACAATTATAAAAGGACTGGACAAGCTAGATGCAGGAAAAATGCTCCCAATGTTGGGTGAGTCCAGAACCAGGGGCCACAGTCTTAGAATAAAGGGGAGGTCATTTAAGACTGAGGTGAGAAAAAAAACCGTGTCACCCAGAGAGTTGTGAATTTATGGAATTCCCTGCCACAGAGGGCAGTGGAGGCCAAGTCACTGGATGGATTTAAGAGAGAGTTAGATAGAGCTCTAGGGGCTTGTGGAGTCAATGGATATGGGGAGAAGGCAGGCACGGGTTATTGATAGGGGACGATCAGCCATGATCACAATGAATGGCGGTGCTGGCTCGAAGGGCCGAATGGCCTCCTCCTGCACCTATTTTCTATGTTTCTATGTTTCTATGTTGAACGTTGCGATAGTTCCAGCCTCAACTACGTCCTCTGTCAGCTCGTTCCATGCACCCACCACCCTCTATGTGAAAATGTTACCCTTCGGGTTCCTATTAGATCTTTCCCCCTCTCACCTTAAACCTATGTCCTCTGGTTCTTGATTCCCCTACTCTGGGCAAGACACCCTGTGCGTCTAGCCGATCTATTCCTCTCATGATTTTGCACACATCTATAAGATCACCCCTCATCCTCCTGCGCTCCAAGAAAATGGTGAGGCTGCATTTGGAGTATTATATGCAGTTCAGGTCGCCCCCATTACAGGAAGGACATGCAGGCCTTGGAGAGGAGGTGCAGAGGAGATTTACCAGAAAGATGCCTGGATCAGAGGGTTTCAGCAACAGGGACAGGATGGAGAGACTTGGATTGTTTTCTCTGGAACACCGTAGGCTGGGGGGAGACCTCATAGAAACATAATAGAAACATAGAACATAGGTGCAGGAGGAGGCCATTCGGCCCTTCGAGCCAGCACCGCCATTCATTGTGATCATGGCTGATCGTCCCGTATCAATAACCCATGCCTGCCATTCTTCCCATATCCCTTGACTCCACTAGCCCCTAGAGCTCTATCTAACTCTCTCTTAAACCCATCCAGTGATTTGGCCTCCACTGCCCTCTGTGGCAGGGAATTCCATAAATTCACAACTCTCTGGGTGAAAAAGTTTTTTCTCACGTCAGTCTTAAATGACCTCCCCTTTATTCTAAGACTGTGGCCCCTGGTTCTGGACTCGCCCAACATTGGGAACATTTTTCCTGCATCTAGCTTGTCCAGTCCTTTTATAATTTTATATGTTTCTATAAGATCCAGCCTCATCCTTCTAAACTGCAGTGAATACAAGCCTAGTCTTTTCAATCTCTTCTCATATGACAGTCCCGCAATCCCAGGGATCAATCTCGTGAACCTACGCTGCACTGCCTCAATCACAAGGATGTCCTTCCTCAAATCAGGAGACCAAAACTGTGCACAATACTCCAGATGTTAGGTCTTTATTCTTTGGAGCGCAGAAGGTTAAGGGGGGACTTGATTGAGGTCTTTAAAATGATGAAAGGGATAGACAGAGTTGATGTGGATAAGCTTTTCCCATTGAGGGTAGGGAAGATTCAAACAAGAGGGCATAACATGAGAATTAAGGGACAGAAGTTTAGGGGTAACATGAGGGGGAACTTCTTTACTCAGAGAGTGGTGGCTGTGTGGAATGGTCTTCCAGCAGAAGTGGTGGAGGCAGGATCGATTTTAACATTGAAAAGTAAAGTGGATAGGTATATGGACGGGAAGGGAATGGAGGGGTATGGTCTGAGTGCAGGTAGATGGGACTAGGGGAAAATAAATGGTCGGCACAGACTGGAAGGGCACTGTTTCCGTGCTGTAATTGTTATATGGTTATATGTGATCTCACCAGTGCCCTATACAACTGCAGAAGAACCTCTTTACTCCTGTACTGAAATCCTCTTGTTATGAAGGCCGACATTCCATTAGCTTTCTTCTCTGCCTAGAAGTTTATAAAGGTTTATAGAAGTTTATAAAATTATGAGAGGCGTAGATAGGGTAGACGGTCTGAATCTTTTTCCCATGATGGAAATATCAAAGACTAGAAGGGCATAGCTTTAAGGCCAGAGGGAAAAGTGTAAAGGAAATGTGTGGGGCAAGTATTTTTACACAGAGGGCGGTGGGTGCCTGGAGCGCGCTGCCAGGGCTGGTGGTGGAGGCAGATACGATAGTGGTGTTTAAGAGGCTTGTGGATAGGTGCGTGGATGTGCAGGGAATGGAGGGATACGGATCACGAGCAGACACGGAGATTAATTGAACTTGGCATCACGTTTGCCAACATGTCACTTCTACACCAGTCCCACCTGCCCGCGTTTGGCCCATATCCCTCCAAACCTGTCCTACGCATGTACCTGTCCAACTGTTTCTTAAACGTTGCGATGGTCCCAGCCTCAACTACCTCACCCGGCATCGCGTTCCATGCACCCACCACCCTCTGTGTGAAAAAGTGACCCCTCAGATTCCTATTAAACCTCTCCACCCTTCACACAGAGAGTGGTGGGTCTCTGGAACTCTCTGCCACAGAGGGTAGTTGAGGCCAGTTCATTGGCTATATTTAAGAGGGAGTTAGATGTGGCCCTTGTGACTAAGGGGATCAGAGGGTATGGAGAGAAGGCAGGCATGGGATACTGAGTTGGATGATCAGCCATGATCATATTGAATGGCGGTGCAGGCTCGAAGGGCCGAATGGCCTACTCCTGCACCTAATTTCTATGTTCCTATGTTTCTACGTTTCACCTGAATCCTATGTCCTCTGGTCCTCGATTCCCCTACTCTGGGAAGAGACTCTGTGCATCTACCCGATCTATTCCTCTCATGATCTTATGCACAACATTTAAACACAACAACAAATAAGCTCTGAGCTCTGAACTGCAAAATACCATATTATGACTGCACTATATTTATTATTTATTCAACTTTTTGTTTTCTCTTCCCCCATTATGTAGTAGTAGGCCCCTCTCGGTCATGACTGGCCATGGGTGATGCATCCTGGTCGGGTGGATGCAAGCCTGGGCGATCGATGTCATATGGAGGACAGACAGGCCGTTGCCCATGGAGCACTTCCCCCCCCTCTCCACGTCGCTGATCGATCCAAAGGAACAGTGGGACCGTTACAGTTTGGCACCAGCGCCGTCGCAGGAGCTGCCGGAGCGAGGTTGTGGACAACGACGAACTGCCTTCGGGGCTCCGACTCCGGATTTTCTTGAGGTTCACTCCTGGAGCCTTTTCCATGACTGGATGTGGCCACAAGGCAGTGGGGCTTTTAAATCAGAGTGTTCCCTCTGCTAGATGGACTGCCTTCCCAAGCTGACGTTCCCCATCTGCCCGAGACTCGTGGGTGGGCGGGAACGTCCACCTTCCCATGCAGGTCTATAGCACCTGCCCACTGCCCATTATATACCATGGTCACATATTCACATATTTCTGTTGTGCTGCAGCAAGTAACACTTTCATTGTCCCATCCTGGACATATGACAATAAAACACTTTTGACTCTTGACTCTATAGAAACAGAAACATAGAAATTAGGTGCAGGAGTAGGCCATTCGGCCCTTCGAGCCTGCACCGCCATTCAATATGATCATGGCTGATCATCCAACTCAGTATCCTGTACCTGTCTTCTCTCCATACCCTCTGATCCCCTTAGCCACAAGGGCCACATCTAACTCCCTCTTAAATATAGCCAATGAACTGGCCTCAACTACCCTCTGTGGCAGAGAGTTCCAGAGACCCACCACTCTCTGTGTGAAAAAAGTCCTTCTCATCTTGGTCCTAAAGGATTTCCCCCTTATCCTTAAGCTGTGACCCCTTGTCCTGGACCTCCCCAACATCGGGAACAATCTTCCTGTATCTAGCCTGTCCAACCCCTTAAGAATTTTGTAAGTTTCTATACGATCCCCTCTCAATCTCCTAAATTCTAGAGAGTATAAACCGAGTCTATGCAGTCTTTGTTCATAAGACAGTCCTGACATCCCAGGAATCAGTCTGGTGAACCTTCTCTGCACTCCCTCTATGGCAATAATGTCCTTCCTCAGATTTGGAGACCAGAACTGCACGCAATACTCCAGGTGTGGCCTCACCAAGGCCCTATACAACTGAAGTAGAACCTCCCTGCTCCTGTACTCAAATGCTTTTGGAATTTTGAGAAAGACACTCTCAGGGAGATGGAACAGCTTTGGTGAAAATTGCAAATTGGCCCTAGTGTGTAGGACGGTGCCAATGCGTGGGGCGATCGCTGGTCGGTGCGGACTCGGTGGGCCGAAGCGCCCGTTTCCGTCCTGTATCTCTAAACTTAAACCAAACTAAACTCCGAGGCAAAATTAATTCTCCACTCCACAGAAAATTCAAAATTAAAATGGAACCTTTAATTGCTGGAGAGACTCTGCAGGTCGGGCAGCACCTGTGGAGAGAGAAACAGAGTTAAGGTTTTGGCTTTGGAGGGATATGGAGCAATTCGCTCCAGCGTTTCAGCATATGGCAGTCCCGCCATCCAGGAAATTAACCTACGCTGCACTCCCTCAGTGGCGAGAATGTCCCTCCTCAAATTAGGGGATCAAAACTGCACACAATACTCCAGGTGCGGTCTCACCGGGGCCCTGTACAACTGCAGAAGGCCCTCTTTGCTTCTATACTCAAATCCTTGTGTTATGAAGGCCAACATGCTATTAGCCTTCTTCAATGCCTGCTGTACCTGCATGCTTACTTTCAGTGACTGATGTACAAGGACACCCAGGTCTCGTTGCATTTCCCTTTTTCCTAATCTGACACCATTCTGATAATAATCTGCCTTCTTGTTCTTGCCATACAGGTGGATAAACTCATATTTGTCCACATTATACTGCATCTGCCATGCATCTGCCCACTCACCCAACCTGTCCAAGTCACCCTGCATCCTCATAGCATCCTCCTCACAGTTCACACTGCCACCCAGCTTTGTGTCATATGCAAATTTGCTAATTTCACTTTTAATTCCTTCATCTAAATCATCAATATATATTGTAAATAGCTGCGGTCCCAGCACCGAGCCTTGCGGTACCCCACTAGTCACTGCCTGCCATTCTGAAAGGGACCCGTTAATCCCTACTCTTTGCTTCCTGTCTGCCAACCACTTCTCTATCCATGTCAGCACTCTGCCCCTAAGACCATGTGTTCTAATTTTGCCCACTAATCTCCTATGTGGGACCTTATCAAAGGCTTTCTGAGAGTCCAGGTACACTACATCCACTGGCTCTCCCTTGTCCATTTTCCTAGTTACATATAATCATATAACCATATAACAATTACAGCACGGAAACAGGCCATCTCGGCCCTTCAAGTCCATGCCGAACAACTTTTTTCCCTTAGTCCCACCTGCCTGCACTCATACCATAGCCCTCCATACCCTTCTCATCCATATGCCTATCCAATTTATTTTTAAATGATACCAACGAACCTGCCTCCACCACTTCCACTGGAAGCTCATTCCACACCGCTACCACTCTCTGAGTAAAGAAGTTCCCCCTCATGTTACCCCTAAACTTCTGTCCCTTCATTCTAAAGTCATGTCCTCTTGTTTGATCTTCAACGAATTCCAGAAGATTAGTCAAGCATGATTTCCATCTTCGTAAATCCATGCTGACTCGGACCGATCCTGTTACTGCTATCCAAAGGTGCCGCTAATTCATCTTTTATGATTGACTCCAATATCTTCCCCACCACTGATGTCAGGCTAACTGGTCTACAATTCCCTGCTTTCTCTCTCCCTCCTTTCTTAAAAAGTGGGGTTACAACAGCTACCCTCCAATCCACAGGAAGTGATCCTGAATCTATAGAACATTGGACAATTATCACCAATGCATCCACGATTTCCAGAGCCACTTCCTTAAGTACCCTGGGATGCAGACCATCAGGCCCTGGGGATTTATCAGCCTTCAGTCCCATCAGTCTACCCAACACCATTTCCTGACTAATGTTAATTTCCTTCAGTTCCTCCGTCACCCCAGGTCCTCTGGCCACCAGTACATCTTGGATATTGTTTGTGTCATCCTTAGTGAAGACAGAACCAAAGTACATGTTCAACTCGTCTGCCATTTCCTTGTTCCCCATAATAAATTCACCCATTTCTGTCTTCAAGGGACCCACGTTTGTCTTAACTAATCTCTCCCTTGACAATTTTTTTTTTAATGAAGCCAATTAACCTACTGTACAAACCTGTACTTCTTGGGAGTGTGGGAGGAAACAGGAGCACCTGGAGAAAGCCCACACAGGTCATGGGGAGAACGTACATATTCTGCACAGACAGCACCCGTAGCCAGGATCAAACCCGGGTCGCTGTCGCTGTGAGGCAGCAACTCTACTGCTGCGCCACCGTGCCGCCCTAGTCAGCCCGGGTGGAAATGACAAAGATTAGAGAGTGCATAAAGGTGAGAGGATCAAAGTTTGAAGGAGATGCGTGGGGCAGTCTGCAGTTGTACAGGGCCCTGGTGAGGCCACACCTGGAGTACTGTGGGCAGTTTTGGTCTCCAAATTTGAGGATCGACATTCTTGGTATTGAGGGACTGCAGTGTAGGTTTACCTCCGGTTAATTTCTGGGATGGCGGGACTGTCATATGCTGAGCTGCTGGGCTTGTACACTCTGGAGTTTACAAGGATGACAGGGAATCTTATTGAGACATATAAGATTATTAAGGGTATGGACACACTCGAGGCTGGAAACATGTTCCCGATGTTGGGGGGAGTCCAGAACCAGGGGACACAGTTTAAGAATAAGGGGCAAGCCATTTAGAACGGAGACAAGGAAACACTTCTTCACACAGAGAGTTGTGAGTCTGTGGAATTCTCTGCCTCAGAGGGCGGTGGAGGCCGGTTCTCTGAATACTTTCAAGAGAGAGTTAGATAGGGCTCGTAAAGATAGCGGAGTCAGGGGATACGGGGAGAAGGCAGGAACGGGGTACTGATTGTGGATGATCAGCCATGATCACATTGAAAGGCGGTGCTGGCTCGAAGGGCCGAATGGCCTACTCCTGCACCTATTGTCTATTGTCTAAATCTTTCCACACAGAGGGTGGTGGGTGCCTGGAACGTGCTTCCGGGGCTGGTGGTGGAGGCAGATACGAAAGTGGAATTTAACAGTCTTTTGAATGGGAACATGAACATGCAGAGAATGGAGGGATATGGATCACAAACAGACAGATTAGTTTAAGTTGGCATCATGTTTGGCATCAACATCGTGGGCTGAACGTTCTGTCAGCTGTTCTAACGTGGTTTCAGAAGAATGAATGAATGAATAAGTTTATTGGCCAAGTATTCACATACAAGGAATTTGCCTTGGTGCTCCACCCGCAAGTGACAACATGGCATACAGCGACAGATAAGAATGATACATAAAACATTAAACATTATTCAATTCAATTTAATTCAATTCAATCTTTAATTGAGCAGTGTACATTACAGAGACAACGAAATGCAGTTAGCATCTCCCCAGAAGAGCGAACTTAGAATAATGAACGGTAAAATATGTCCATGTACAAACAGTATCAGTAGTGCAATTATACTGGGGGCAGGAGTGTCCGGGGCGGGGGTGACTGGCAATCACCGAGGTGCAGAGTTAAGTTGTGTAACAGCCGCAGGGAAGAAGCTGTTCCTGAACTCGCTGGTCCGGCAACGGAGGGACCTGTAGCGCCTCCCGGATGGGAGGAGGGTGAACAGTCTGTGGCTGGGGTGAGACCAGTCCTTGACGATGCTGCGCGCCCTTCGCAGACATCACCAGCTCTGGACAGACTCAATGGAGGGGAGTGAGGAACCGGTGATGCGTTGGGCAGTTTTCACCACCCACTGCAGTGCTTTCCGGTCGGAGACAGAGCAGTTGCCACACCATACTGTGATACAGTTGGTAAGGATGCTCTCGATGGTGCAGCGGTAGAAGTTCACCAGAATCTGAGGAGACAGATGGACCTTCTTTAGTCTCCTCAGGAAGAAGAGACGCTGGTGAGCCTTCTTGACCAGTGTTGAGGTATTGTGGGTCCAAGAGAGGTCATCAGAGATGTTGACCCCCAGAAACCTGAAGCTGGAAACACGTTCCACCTCCGTCCCGTTAATATGGATGGGGGTGTGCGTGCAGCCCCTAGACCTTCTATAGTCCACAATGAGCTCCTTGGTCTTCTTGGAGTTAAGGGCCAGGTTGTTGTCAACGCACCATGCTGCTAGGAGCTGAACCTCCTCCCTATATTATTGGTTAAACATGTGAATTAAATACAATACCAGAGCAAGAATGTGTATGGATGGAGGGTATGATGGTATCTTGATTGGAAGTGTGGTGGTCGGGTCTGGAAACATGAGTGAAAAAGGTTTGAGGATTGAGTATAGAAGTTGGGAGGCCATATTGCAGTTGTACAAGACGTTGGTGAGGCCGCATTCAGAGTGTTGTGTTCAGTTCTGGGCACCGTGTTATAGGAAAGATAGTGTCAAGCTGGAAAAGGTGCAGAGAAGATTTACGGGGATGTTGCCAGGGCTCGAGGGCTTGACTATAGGGAGAGGTTGAGCAGGCTGGTACTCGATTTAAATGGAATCAAGGGATATGGGGAAAAAAGCAGGAACGGGGTATGGATTTTGGATGTTTAAGAAGGAACTGCAGATGCTGGAAAATCTAAGGTAGACTAAAGTGCTGGAGAAACTCAGCGGGTTCGGCAGCATATATGGGGCGAAGGAAATAGGCAACGTTTGGGGCCAAAACGTTGCCTATTTCCTTCGCTCCATACCCGCTGAGTTTCTCCAGCACTTTTGTCTCTCTATTGATTTTGGATGATCAGCCATGATCACATTGAATGGCGGTGCTGGCTCGAAGGGCCGAATGGCCCACTCCTGCACCTGTTTTCTATGTTCCTGTGTGTCTGTTTCTATTCCTTGGAGCGCAGGAGGATGAGGGGTAATCGTATTGAGGTGTATAAAATCATGAGAGGAATAGATCGGGTGGATGCACAGAGTCTCTTGCCCAGAGTAGGGGAATACAGGAGCAGAGGCCATAGGTTTAAGGTGACGGGGGAAAGATTTAATAAGAATGTGAGAAGTAATTTTACACAATGGATGGTGGGTGCATGGAACAAGCTATCAGAGGAGGTGGTTGTGACAGGGTCTATAACATTGACTAAGAAACATTTAGACAGGTACATGGGTTTAAAGGCATATGGGCCAAACTCAGGTAGGAGGGACTAGTGGAGATGGAACATGTTGGCTGGCAAAGGCAAATTGGGCCGAAGGGCCTGTTTGCAGGCTGTAGAATCTGGGTGGAGTTGATGGGAAAGTAAGAGAGAGAATATGTGAGTGGGAAATCAGTACAGGCAATAGACAATGGGTGCAGGAGGAGGCCATTCAGCCCATCGAGCCAGCACCGCCATTCAATGGGATCATGGCTGATCACCCTACAATCAGTACCCCGTTCCTGCCTTCTCCCCATATCCCCTGACTCCGCTATCTTGCAGAGCCCTATCTAGCTCTCAAGTCAAGTCAAGTCACTTTTATTTCTATAGCACATTTAAAAAACAACTCTCGTTGGCCAAAGTGCTTTACATTGGTGGAGGTACTAACGTTATACAACAGTGGTTCATAGATTAAGTACATACATGAGTGCATACATATAGCCCTCCCTCAGAGGACGTCAAGAAAGGCTTGGGAGTAGAGATGAGTTTTTAGTCTCAAGTTATAGGAGTCGATGGAGGGGGCAGTTCAGATGGGAAGGGGGATGCTGTTCCACGGTCTAGGAGCAGCAACCACAAAGGCGCGGTCGGTCGGTCGCCCCTGGGCTTATGCCTAGACCGCGGGATGGTCAGTAACCCCAAGCCGGCCGATCTGAGCGACCTGGAGGCGGTGTGGTGGGTGGGCAGACTTTTAACGCAGGTGGGGGCAAGCTCTCTCTTGAAAGTATCCAGAGAACCGTCCGGAAGGGTGTTGGTAGGAATTGCACCAAGTGCTGGCACAGATTCAATGGGCTGAATGGCCTCCTTCATATGCGATGTCAGCGATGGCTGCGTCATGGCCTGGTGCGGCAAGTCCAACGTACAGGAGGGCAAGAAGAGGCTTCAGAGAGTGTTGCCTGGTCCATCACGGGCTCAGTCCTCCCCACCATCGAGGGGAGGGTCCGCACCAGTCTCTGCCTCATGAAGGTGGCAGCTCCCATCGAGGATGCCCACCGCCCAGGCTGTGCCCTCCCTCTCACTGCTACCACCGGGCCTGAGGCACAGAAGCCGGAAGTCCCCACACCAGCGGGTTCAGGAACAGATTCCTTGTATGTGAATGCTTGGCCGACAGACGCATTCATTCCTTCATTCATTCATTTATACATTCAGATACTTTCCTGCAGCCATCAGGTCCTTGAACGGACCAGCACAACCCTAAACCCACTTCACCAACGGAACGCCGCACACCTCCTCTTGCACCCACGGCAAAATTATTTCCTAATTGTGAAAATGGTTCCTCAGAGTTTTGTGCATTTCTGTGCGTGTGATCACTGGATAATGTGGCAACTAATATCCCAATGTCTGAAGATTCCTGTATGTTTGTGTATTATTTGTACCAATTCACCTGCATTATTCCTCTGTTTATGACTGTGTGTCTCACTGTGTGTCTCACCGGACTGTGTGGACTCACCGGGAGTCCAGAACAAGGGGTCACAGTCTAAGGATAAGGGGGAATTCCTTTAGGACCGAAATGAGGAAAACATTCTTTACACAGAGAGTGGTGAGTCTCTGGAATTCTCTGCCACAGAAGGTAGTTGAGGCCAGTTCATTGGCTATATTTAAGAGGGCGTTAGATGTGGCACTTGTGGCTAAAGGGATCAGGGGGTATGGAGAGAAGGCAGGTACGGGATACTGAGTTGGATGATCAGCCATGATCACATTGAATGGCGGTGCAGGCTCGAAGGGCCGAATGGCCTACTCCTGCACCTATTTTCTATGTTTCTATGTTTCTATGTGTCTCTGTGTGTCTCTGTGTGTCTCTGTGTGTCACTGTGTGTCTGTGTGTGTCCCTGTGTGTCTCTGTGTGTCTCTGTGTGTGTCTGTGTGTCTCTGTGTGTCTGTGTGTCTCTGTGTCTCTGTGTGCCTCTGTGTGTCACTGTGTGTCACTGTGTGTCTCTGTGTGTCTGTGTGTGTCTGTGTGTGTCACTGTGTGTCTCTGTGTGTCTCCCTGTGTCTCTGTGTGTCTCTGTGTGTCTGTGTGTGTCTGTGTGTCTCTGTGTGTCACTGTGTGTCTGTGTGTGTCCCTGTGTGTCTGTGTGTGTCTCTGTGTGTCTGTGTGTCTGTGTGTGTCCCTGTGTGTCTCTGTGTGTCTCTGTGTGTCTGTGTGTCTCTGTGTGTCTGTGTGTTACTGTCACCATGTGTCACTGTGTGTCTGTGTGTGTCACTGTGTCACTGTGTGTCTCTGTGTGTCTCTGTGTGTCTCTGTGTGTGTCTGTGTGTCTCTGTGTGTCTCTGTGTGTGTCTGCGTGTCACTGTGTGTCTGTGTGTCTGTGTGTCTCTGTGTTGCACTGTATGTCTGTGTGTGTCTGTGTGTATGTGTGTCTCTGTGTGTCACTGTGTGTGTCTGTGTGTCTGTATGTCTCTGTGTGTCTGTGTGTCTGTGTGTCTCTGTGTGTCACTGTGTGTCACTGTGTGTCTTTGTGTGTCACTGTGTGTCGCTGTGTGTCACTGTGTGTGTCTGTGTGTCTCTGTGTGTCACTGTGTGTCACTGTGTGTCTCTGTGTGTCACTGTGTGTGTCTGTGTGTCTCCGTGTCTCTGTGTGTATGTGTGACACTGTGTGTGTCTGTGTGTCTCTGTGTCTCTGTGTCTCTGTGTGTCTGTGTGTCACTGTGTGTGTCTGTGTGTCTCTGTGTGTCTCTGTGTCTCTGTGTATCTCTGTGTGTCTCTGTGTGTCACTGTGTGTGTCTGTGTGTCTCTGTGTGTCTCTGTGTGTCATTGTGTGTCTCTGTGTGTCACTGTGTGTCTCTGTGTGTCACTGTGTGTCACTGTGTGTCTCTGTGTGTCTCTGTGTGTCACTGTGTGTCGCTGTGTGTCACTGTGTGTGTCTGTGTGTCACTGTGTGTCTCTGTGTCTCTGTGTGTCACTGTGTGTGTCTCTGTGTCTCTGTGTGTCTGTGTGTCTCTGTGTGTCACTGTGTGTCTCTGTGTGTCACTGTGTGTGTCTATGTGTCTCTGTGTGTCTCTGTGTCTCTGTGTCTCTGTGTCACTGTGTGTGTCTGTGTGTCTCTGTGTGTCTGTGTGTCTCTCTGTGTCACTGTGTGTCTCTGTGTGTCACTGTGTGTCTCTGTGTGTCACTGTGTGTGTCTGTGTGTCACTGTGTGTCACTGTGTGTCTCTGTGTGTCTCTGTGTGTCTGTGTGTGTCTGTGTGTGTCACTGTGTGTCTCTGTGTGTCACTGTGTGTCTCTGTGTCTCTGTGTGTCTCTGTGTGTCTCTGTGTCTCTGTGTGTGTCTGTGTGTCTCTGTGTGTCTCTGGGTCTCTGTGTGTCTCTGTGTCTGTGTGTGTGTGTGTGTGTCTCTGTGTGTCTCTGCGTGTCTGTGTGTCTGTGTGTCTCTGTGTGTCTGTGTGTGTCTCTGTGTGCCACTGTGTCTCTGTGTGTCTCTGTGTGTCTGTGTGTGTCTGTGTGTCTCTGTGTGTCTCTGTGTGTGTCTGTGTGTCACTGTGTGTCTGTGTGTCTGTGTGTCTCTGTGTTGCACTGTATGTCTGTGTGTGTCTGTGTGTATGTGTGTCTCTGTGTGTCACTGTGTGTGTCTGTGTGTCTGTATGTCTCTGTGTGTCTGTGTGTCTGTGTGTCTCTGTGTGTCACTGTGTGTCACTGTGTGTCTTTGTGTGTCACTGTGTGTCGCTGTGTGTCACTGTGTGTGTCTGTGTGTCTCTGTGTGTCACTGTGTGTCTCTGTGTGTCACTGTGTGTGTCTGTGTGTCTCTGTGACTCTGTGTGTATGTGTGTCACTGTGTGTGTCTGTGTGTCTCTGTGTCTCTGTGTCTCTGTGTGTCTGTGTGTCACTGTGTGTGTCTGTGTGTCTCTGTGTGTCTCTGTGTCTCTGTGTATCTCTGTGTGTCTCTGTGTGTCACTGTGTGTGTCTGTGTGTCTCTGTGTGTCTGTGTGTCTCTGTGTGTCATTGTGTGTCTCTGTGTGTCACTGTGTGTCTCTGTGTGTCACTGTGTGTCACTGTGTGTCTCTGTGTGTCTCTGTGTGTCACTGTGTGTCTCTGTGTGTCACTGTGTGTGTATGTGTGTCACTGTGTGTCTCTGTGTCTCTGTGTGTCACTGTGTGTGTCTCTGTGTCTCTGTGTGTCTGTGTGTCTCTGTGTGTCACTGTGTGTCTCTGTGTGTCACTGTGTGTGTCTATGTGTCTCTGTGTGTCTCTGTGTCTCTGTGTCTCTGTGTCACTGTGTGTGTCTGTGTGTCTCTGTGTGTCTGTGTGTCTCTCTGTGTCACTGTGTGTCTCTGTGTGTCACTGTGTGTCTCTGTGTGTCACTGTGTGTGTCTGTGTGTCACTGTGTCACTGTGTGTCTCTGTGTGTCTCTGTGTGTCTGTGTGTGTCTGTGTGTGTCACTGTGTGTCTCTGTGTGTCACTGTGTGTCTCTGTGTCTCTGTGTGTGTCTGTGTGTCTCTGTGTCTCTGTGTGTGTCTGTGTGTCTCTGTGTGTCTCTGGGTCTCTGTGTGTCTCTGTGTCTGTGTGTGTGTGTGTGTGTCTCTGTGTGTCTCTGCGTGTCTGTGTGTCTCTGTGTGTCTCTGTGTGTCTCTGTGTGCCACTGTGTCTCTGTGTGTCTCTGTGTGTCTCTGTGTGTGTCTGTGTGTCTCTGTGTGTCTCCGTGTGTCTCTGTCTCTGTGTGTGTGTCTGTGTGTCTCTGTGTGTCTCTGTGTCTCTGTGTGTCTGTGTGTGTGTGTGTGTGTGTGTGTGTGTGTGTGTGTGTCTCTGTGTGTCTCTGTGTGTCACTGTGTGTCTCTGTGTCTATGTGTCTGTGTGTGTCTCTGTGTGTGTCTGTGTGTCTCTGTGTGTCTCTGTGTGTCTGTGTGTGTGTGTGTGTGTCTGTGTGTGTCTGTGAGTCTCTGTGTGTCTCTGTGTGTCTCTGTGTGTCTGTGTGTCACTGTGTGTCACTGTGTGTCTCTGTGTGTCTGTGTGTCTCTGTGTGTCTCTGTGTGTCTGTGTGTCACTGTGTGTCACTGTGTGTCTCTGTGTGTCTGTGTGTCTCTGTGTGTCTGTGTGTCTGTGTCTCTCTGTGTCTGTGTGTCTCTGTGTGTCTCTGTGTGTCTCTGTGTGTCTGTGTGTCACTGTGTGTCTCTGTGTGTCTCTGTGTGTCTCTGTGTGTCTGTGTGTGTCTGTGTGTCTCTGTGTGTCTGTGTGTCTCTGTGTGTCTCTGTGTGTCTGTGTGTCACTGTGTGTCACTGTGTGTCTCTGTGTGTCTCTGTGTGTCTGTGTGTCTCTGTGTGTCTGTGTGTCACCGTGTGTGTCTATGTGTGTCTCTGTGTGTCACTGTGTGTCACTGTGTGTGTCTCTGTGTGTCTCTGTGTGTCACTGTGTGTCTCTGTGTGTCACTGTGTGTGTCACTGCGTGTGTCTCTGTGTGTCTCTGTGTGTCACTGTGTGTCACTGTGTGTCTCTGTGTGTCACTGTGTGTGTCTCTGTGTGAATCTGTGTGTCACTGTGTGTCTCTGTGTGTCTCTGTGTGCCACTGTGTGTGTCTCTGTGTGTCTCTGTGTGTCTCTGTCTGTCTGTCTGTCTGTGTGTCTCTGTGTGTCTCTGTGTGTCTCTGTGTGTCTCTGTATGTCACTGTGTGTCACTGTGTGCCTCTTTGTGTCTGTGTGTCTGTGTGTCTCTGTGTGTCTCTGTGTGTCTGTGTGTGTGTCTGTGTGTGTGTCTGTGTGTCTCTGTGTGTCTCTGTGTGTCACTGTGTGTCTCTGTGTGTCTCTGTCCCTGTGTTACTATGTATCCTGCATTGCTGTATACGCTGTGTTACTGTGGTGTATGCACCATGTATCCCCATGTTAAGTGGTATATTCCTGTGCTTGGTTTTATCATATTCTCAGCTATTCATTTCCAGGTGCTCAACTCTGAATAGATGTATATATCTCGGTCTATATTCCTGCCTCTGTTACACCATTCACTATACTGGGTAATCACCTTCCCCAAAAATAGATACATTTTACACATTTCTGGTTGAGTTTTTGTCATTTGACATTTCGTTGTCATTTTTATCCGTAGTTTTAATCTAGCCCAGTGTATCCGGCAGTGCACTGGTTGACAATCCATCGTGACAGACACAAAAAACTGGAGTAACTCAGCGGGACAGGCAGCATCTCTGAAGAGAAGAAATGGGTGACTTTTCAGCTATTCTGCAAAATGTCACCTCTCTGTCATCTGTCCGCAGACGCTGCCCGTCCCGCTGAGTTGCTCCAGCATTTTGTGTCTATCTTCGTTGTAAACCAGCATCTGCAGTTCCTTCCAACACAATCCATATTCTCGCTGTATTTGCCCACATGATCACAGAGAGACCTACACACAGATACCAACAGACGTACACACATAGACAGGCACAGGCAACCCACGCTCACAAAGATACGGACTCGCAAGAGGCAAAGGCACGGGATCACAAGAACAGGAAGACACATCCACACTGAAATGTAAAACCTCACAGAAGCACGTAAACCTTTCACAGGCACTGACACGGGCAAACGTACACACACACTCACATGTATGTAGCATCACAGGCAAAAAATCTGCACATTGCAACAGCTTTACACATATCCGCTATTATAAATTATATCCACAGTGCACGAATATATAGCTGTGTATGCATACTGACCAGGTACTCTCTCTCACACACACTCACACACACTCTCATTCACACATATACATGCACACACATACACACTCACGCACACACACTCACACACACACGCACTCACACACACACACTCACACTCACACACACTCACACACACACACATACACACTCACACTCACACTCACACACTCACACACATACACACTCACACACACTCTCATTCACACACACATGCACACACATACACACACATACACACTCACACACACACTCACACGCACACTCACACACACACTCACACACACACTCACACACACACACACTCTCATTCACACTCACACGCACATACACATTCACACACACTCACTCACACTCACACATACACACGCACACTAACACATACATGCACACTAACACATACACGCACACTAACACACATACACACACAACACACACACGCACACTAACACACACACACACACACACACACTAACACACACACACACACACACACACACACATACACACACACACTATTTACTTCCACATTCTCAGTCCCAACCACTTCTCCACCTGCTCACACAAATTCACTCAAGATCAATGTTATTTCGTTGGGCACACTCACTTACACCGGCACAAGTGTGCCCACACTCATGCACAACTCATACACAACTCATGCACAGCCTATTCACCACACAGGCTCACTATTCACTCAAAGACACAGGCCCACACAGTCGCCATTCATTTACACAAACACACTCATAGAGACACATTTACACACACACTCACACGCTCCCTCACACACACACTCACTCACCTGCCCACAAACACACACTCTCACACAGTCATAATTCCATCACACTACACATACACACGCTACACACGCACTTTCATGCACACACACTCTCTCGCACACTCACACACAAACAGACAGACACACACACTCTCTCACACACAATCTCTCTCGCACACACAGACGCACACACTTTCTCCCACACACAAACACAAACTCTCCTAAACAAACACACGCTCACGCTGACATACACTGTCGCTGTCTCACACACACACTGCTCACTCACTCACACACGCATGCACACACTCTCGCACACCCAGACGCACACTCCAACACTCACACACTCACACACACAGACGCACACTCACACTCACCCAGACGCACACACACAGACGCACACTCACACTCACCCAGATGCACAGTCCAACACACTCACACTCACACACACAGACGCGCACTCACACTCACCCAGACGCACAGTCCAACACACTCACACACACAGACGCGCACTCACACTCACCCAGACGCACAGTCCAACACACTCACACTCTCACACACAGACGCGCACTCACACTCACCCAGACGCACAGTCCAACACACACACACACAGACGCGCACTCACACTCACCCAGACGCACAGTCCAACACACTCACACTCACACACACAGACGCGCACTCACACACAATGACGCACAGTCCAACACACTCACACTCACACACACAGACGCGCACTCACACTCACCCAGACGCACAGTCCAACACACTCACACACACAGACGCGCACTCACACTCACCCAGACGCACAGTCCAACACACTCACACTCACCCACACAGACGCGCACTCACACTCACCCAGACGCACAGTCCAACACACTCACACTCACACACACAGACGCGCACTCACACTCACCCAGATGCACAGTCCAACACACTCACACTCACACACACAGACGCGCACTCACACTCACCCAGACGCACAGTCCAACACACTCACACTCACATACACAGACGCGCACTCACACTCACCCAGATGCACAGTCCAACACACTCACACTCACACACACAGACGCGCACTCACACTCACCCAGACGCACAGTCCAACACACTCACACTCACACACACAGACGCGCACTCACACTCACACACACAGACGCACAGTCCAACACACTCACACTCACACACACAGACGCGCACTCACACTCACCCAGACGCACAGTCCAACACACTCACACTCACACACACAGACGCGCACTCACACTCACCCAGACGCACAGTCCAACACACTCACACTCACACACACAGACGCGCACTCACACTCACCCAGATGCACAGTCCAACACACTCACACTCACACACACAGACACGCACTCACACTCACCCAGACGCACAGTCCAACACACTCACACTCACACACACAGACGCGCACTCACACTCACCCAGATGCACAGTCCAACACACTCACACTCACACACACAGACGCGCACTCACACTCACCCAGACGCACAGTCCAACACACTCACACTCACACACACAGACGCGCACTCACACTCACACACACAGACGCACAGTCCAACACACTCACACTCACACACACAGACGCGCACTCACACTCACCCAGACGCACAGTCCAACACACTCACACTCACACACACAGTCCAACACACTCACACTCACACACACAGACGCGCACTCACACTCACCCAGATGCACAGTCCAACACACTCACACTCACACACACACAGACGCGCACTCACACTCACACACACAGACGCGCACTCACACTCACACACACAGACGCGCACTCACACTCACCCAGACGCACAGTCCAACACACTCACACACACAGACGCGCACTCACACTCACCCAGACGCACAGTCCAACACACTCACACTCACACACACAGACGCGCACTCACACTCACACACCCAGACGCGCACTCACACTCACACACACAGACGCGCACTCACACTCACATACACAGACGCACAGTCCAACACACTCACACTCACACACACAGACGCGCACTCACACTCACCCAGACGCACAGTCCAACACACTCACACTCACACACACACAGACGCGCACTCACACTCACACACACACAGACGCGCACTCACACTCACACACACAGACGCACACTCATACGCGCAGAGGCGCTGATATCGCAGTTAACTCAGGTCGACAAAAACACACCGTGACACCAGACCAGTCATCGGCGACGAGTTGGGACAGGGAGGGAAGGAAGTTGGGAAACGCGAGACCGACCGGAGTCACTCCTAGAATAATCCCAACTGCAGAACCCAATCCCTGGACAATCACCCGATGCCGCCACATAAATATTTGCTGCAGCTAATCGAAGACCCAATTGGCTACATCGGACCAACTTTTGTTTTTGGGGACAGACACAGAGTGCTGGAGTAACTCAGCGGGTCAGGCAGCATCTGTGGTGACATTTCGGGTCGAGACCCGTCTTCACACCCTTCTCGGCCCGAATTATCACCCATTCCTTCTCTCCAGAGATGCTGCCTGGCCCGCTGAGTTACTCCAGCTCTCTGTGACCACCTCTGATTTAAACCAGCATCTGCAGTTCCTCCCTGTACATTTTATTTCGAATGGGGTCGATTTTTTTCTTGCGGGGAGTTCTTCCAATGTCACGCTCCCTCTTTTTTTTGTTACCCTCCCTCGTCTTTTTTTAACTCAACCGTGTGTGAGGATGTCCACACCAAACGCTGCAGTAACTCAGCGGGTCAGGCAGCATCTCTGGGGAGAAGGAATGAGCGACGTTTCGGGCCGAGACCCTTCTTCAGACTGAGAGTCAGGTACATGGGAAACGAGATACATAGACGGCGATGTAGAGAGATTTAGAACTAGTGATTGAAAGGTGTGCAAAAAAAAAGTAACAACGATAAAGGGAACGGGTCATTCTTAGCTGCGTTTTGGGTGAAAACGGGTTGTAGACAAATGATTTATCTAACTTCAAGTAACCCCTTGCTTTCGCTCTCCATCCCTCCCTGCTTCCCAGCTCCGCGACCAGTCTGGCTGTCCCTGATTACACGTTATCTGTAGTTGCGTTGTGGTTACCTTCTCCTGGCCGACAACGGTCTAAGAAGGGTCTCGACCCGAAACGTCGCCTATCTCCTTCACTCCTTAGATGCTGCTGCACCCGCTGAGTTTCTCCAGCTTTTTGTGTAACCAACGGTCTATACTACATTTATCCGTGATCCCCGCGCCCTTTGATGTCTCGTTCTCACACCTCACGCTTCCTTATCTCTGCATCTCCCCCCCACCCCCACCACCCGCCCTCTCCCCAGACTCGCAGTCTGAAGTATACGTCGCCCATCCCTTCTCTCCACAGATGCTGCCCGGACCCGCTTTTATATTGTCTATCTTCGGTTGAAAGCAGCATCTGCAGTTCTATCCAACACACTCAGAAGCCGGTTCGACTTGGGTGAGTTACTCGCTCCAGCTTTTTTTTTGGGGGGGGTCTATCTCCGGTTTAAATCGGCAACCGCAGTTCCTTCCCACACACAGACTCCTATATCCCTGTCACACAGTGACGGGGAAAGGGCAACTCCGCCTCGCTGCACCTGTCGTCTCCGCGTCGACCAGTGAAATGACCCCAGTACAGTTGGTTTGTTTTTGTTTAACGTTCTCAGTCTCAGACATCCGTGAACACAAACCAAAACAAAAAAACACACACACTGGCTGCTCTAAAGAATGAAATTTAAAATTGAAACGAAAAACAACAACAAAAATGACGCTGCTCGGAAGAAATACATTTTTTAAATTAAATGCAACAATAAAAACCCGGGACTCAAAACAAAGAGTTTTGTTTTCGTTTGAGAACCGTGAATTCGTTGGTCCTTTTATTGCATAGAAGCCCAGTGCGTTTTTAAAGCAAACCGGCCCGAAACTCTCATTGAAATAAAATGATACCAGTCGCAAAAAATTGCGGGCAAACGAAAAATCCGGTTAATCTGCAGAAAAAACATGTACAAATGCAGAAAATCAAAAAAGATTTGCAGAAAAGAGTGTATTGGCGACTCACCCGCAGTTGGATACCCTGCGCTCGCCCGCTCCGCGTTGCACTTCTGTTGTTGTTTACTCAGCTGGTTATTTTTTTATCCTTATATGCCAATAAATGTCAAAAAATATAGTGTTGATTTTTTTCCCTCCGCATATATATATACCAATCTTCAACCGCCCCGCTCCTCCCCTGCGCCTGACGTCCTTCACTTAAAACTGCCTGTCAGTCACATCATGAATATTCAGGCTGGCATTCCCCCTCTCTCTCTCTCATTCTCTCTCGCAAACTAACAGGACATTCGCAAATAGCTTTTAGATTAAATCATAGCCTTTGCCGCCCCGGCCCATACACCAGGAGAATTTAGAGCGGTTCCCTGTACCACACACACAAAAAAAAAAAGTCATTTACACAGTTTTAAGTCTTCCTCCCTCTCTCAGTTTTGGGAACTCGCGTCGCTTTTCCCCCGTGTGTCTAGTTGGAGATTAAAGAACAGCATTTCTGTCGCGAATTTTATTCTCTTGTTTTAACCACAGGACGATGTTTAAAACCACATTACTGTGAGCCCCTCACACGGAAGCATCGATGCCACGGACAGGGAACTCGTTGTAAGATAGGTGACAATTAAACATCCCCTTTCCGTAGAATCGAGCAAGTTCAGATGCTGGTTTACACTAAAGGGCACCAGAGCGCTGGAGCAACTCAGCGGCTCAGCAGCACAGGCAGCATCTCGGGGGAAGACGGATACAATAAACTCTCGTCCCGACCCGAAACCTCACCCATTCCTTCTCTCCAGAGATGCTGCCTGTCCCGCTGAGTCACTCCAACTTTTTGTGTCTCTCCCTCTATCTATTTATCTATCTATCTCTCTGTCTCTCTGTCTCTGTCTCTCTCTTTCTGTCTGTCTGTCTCTCTCTCTCTCTCTCTCTCTCTCTCTCTCCCTCTCTCTCACTCTCCCCCCTCTTTCTCTCTCTATCTCTCGCTCTACCCCCACTCTCCCTCACCCCCACCCTTCCTCAGTCTCTCTCTCTCTCTATGTCTCCCTCTCTCTCTGTCTCTCTCGCTCCCTCTCTCTCCTTCACCCCATCCTTCCTCCCTTTCTCTCTCTCTCTCTCTGTATCCATCTCTCTCTCTCTCTCTCTCTCTCTCTCTCTCTCTCTCTCTCTATCTCTCTCTCTCTCCATCCATCTCCCCCCCCTCTCTCTCTCTCTCTCTCTCTCTCTCTCTCTCTCTCTCTCTCTCTCCCCTCTCTCTCTCTCTTTCTCCCCTCTCTCACTCCCCCTCTCTCCCCGCACCTTCACGGTGATTATGTACCAGGCGTCTGTTTCTGGACATGTATTTGGTTCCCGTTGTACAGCCGGCCCCAGCTGATGGCCATCGATGTTGATACCACAGATAAGATGCACTGCCGTCTACTCCGGACCAGTGTACCCACACAAACGATACAAAATCTATCTGTTATCGGGATCCCTCGCTGGACAATTATCGAACATCCACAAATGAATGAATGATTGAATCGAAAGTTTATTTTTCATTATTTGTTGGGGGTTTTTTTTTTAGCAAATTTGTAGGGATGTGCGGTCTGGTTTTCGGCTTGGCCCTTCTCAAGACAGCGATACATCTTCTCAAGACCAGACCACGGTGATCCTGCCTCGCCGTGTCACTGTAACGCTGGCAGGGGGAAGCCTTCGGAGGTTGTGTGTGGTACAAGGCACACAGATACCGAGACAGTCTCTCTCCCGCGAGTGAACACGGCAAGTTATCCCCTCGTTTAGAAGCGCGCAGGAAAGGACCTGTGGATGCTGGTTTACCCCGAAGATAGACACAAAATGTTGGAGTAACTCAGCGGGACAGGCGGCATCTCCGGGCGGAGAGAAGGAATGGGCGACGTTTGGGATCGAGTCTGAAGAAGGGTCCCGACCCGAAACATCACCCATTCCTTCTCTCCAGAGACGCTGCCTGTCCCGCTGAGTTACTCCAGCATGTTGGGTCTGTCCGCTTTAGAAGCATCACAGCTTTGCACGGACCTGTTGTTTCGTGTTTTTTCGATTGTTTGCAACTGCCCGAGTCTCCAGTGTGATCCGTTTACACGAACGACTTGCGGAGCTGCAGATAGCTGTGTAAATATTTACAAATCATTATATTTATGTCTGGGCACTTATTCTCACATAACTCGGATCGTATGTGGATGCAAACAGGTCTTAAGTCGTTTTATAAGCGTCTGCAGACAGCTTTTAAGCAAACTTTAGGTACGTTTTAAGCCATTTTAATAAGCATCTTCAGACCCGTTTTAATCAATTTTATAGGTAAATTTTAGACATATTTTAAACAATTTTCTAAGAGGCTGTAATCGTGTTTTAATATAAAGAGGAGAAACAAAAATTATATTCTAAATAATTTAGTTGAATTCTGGTTGGGGACAAGTGTACTAATTTTTTTTCTTATAGTTCAGTTTGTAATCATTTCATATAATTGTAAACACGCTGTGTGTGTCTGAATAGATGCGTACATTAGATACACAAGGAACTGCAGGTGCTGGTTTACAAACAAACACACACACACACACACACACACACACACACACAAGATAGACACAAAATGCTGGAGTGACTCAGCGGGACAGGCAGCGTCTCTGGAGAGAAGGAATGGGTGACGTCTTCTACAGACTCAACCTGAGATGTCACCCATTCCCTCTCTCCAGAGACGCTGCCCGTCCCGCTGAGTTACTCCAGCATTTTCGGTGTCTATCTTCGGTGTAAACCAGCATCTGCAGTTCCTTCCCGCACATTATGCCATTTGTCTCCTTGTTTAAGTGAATTCTACGGGTACATAAATATGCATATGTATGTACATAATTAGTCACAGCCCTTCGGCCCAACTTGCCCACCCCCGATCAACATGTCGCATCTACACTGGTCCCACCGGCATGCGTTTGGCCCATATCCCTCCCAACCTGTACTATCCATGTACCTGTCCTTCAGTTTCTTAAACGGTGCGATGGTCCCAGCCTCAACTACCTCCTCTGGCAGCTCGTTCCATACACCCACCACCCCAAAGTTACCCCTCAGGTTCCTATTAAACATTTCCCTTTGACTTTGGACCTATGTCCTCTGGTTCTCGATTACCCTATTCTGGGCAAGAGACCCCTGAAGATTTTGTACACGCCTGCATGATCACCCCTCATCCTCCTGCGCTCCAAGGAATAGAGACCCAGCCTGCTCAACCTCTCACTATAGCAGAGACATGGTATTAATTGCATACGTTCACCTTCCTTCCTCTTTTTATGGGTCTGCTAGAACATACATGCACATGTAGGAAGGAACTGCAGGTGCTGGTTTACACCGAAGATAGACACAAAATAGTAACGCAGCGGGTCAGGCAGCACCTGTGGAGAACATGGACAGGTGATGTTTCGGATCGAGACCTTTCTTCAGGCAGTTGGAAGAGTATGCATGTAGTTTAATTCATATGTATGATATTTAGTCTGAAGAACGGTCCTGACCCGAAACATCACATAGAAACATAGAAACATAGAAATTAGGTGCAGGAGTAGGCCATTCGGCCCTTCGAGCCTGCACCGCCATTCAAAATGATCATGGCTGATCATCCAACTCAGTATCCCGTACCTGCCTTCTCTCCATACCCCCTGATCCCTTTAGCCACAAGGGCCACATCTAACTCCCTCTTAAATATAGCCAATGAACTGGCCTCAACTACCCTCTGTGGCAGAGAGTTCCAGAGACACACCACTCTCTGTGTGAAAAAATTCCTTCTCATCTCGGTCCTAAAGGATTTCCCCCTTATCGTTAAGCTGTGACCCCTTGTCCTGGACCTCCCCAACATCGGGGACAATCTTCCCGCATCTAGCCTGTCCAACCCCTTAAGAATTTTGTAAGTTTCTATAAGATCCCCTCTCAATATCCTAAATTCTAGAGAGTATAAACCGAGTCTATCCAGTCTTTCTTCATAAGACAGTCCTGACATCCCAGGAATCAGTCTGGTGAACCTTCTCTGCACTCCAAAGGCAATAATGTCCTTCCTCAGATTGGGAGACCAGAACTGTACGCAATACTCCAGGTGTGGCCTCACCAAGACCCAATACAACTGAAGTAGAACCTCCCTGCTCCTGTACTCAAATGGTTTTGCTATGAAAGCTAACATACCATTCGCTTTCTTCACAGGTGAACATGGATCACCTATCCATGTTCTCCACAGATGCTGCCTTACCCGCTGAGTTACTCCGGCACGTTGTGTCTTTTTCTTTTGTAAACCAGCATCGACAGTTCTTGTTCGAGAAAGAACTGCAGATGCTGTAAAAATCGAAGGTAGACAAATATGCAGGAGAAACTCAGCGGGCGAGGCGGCATCTGTGGAGCGAAGGAATAGGTGAGGTTTCGGGTCGAGACCCTTCTTCAGACTGATGTGGGGGTGGGGGGAGGTGGGGCTGAACCTTGCCGGACATAATTCTTCGTGTGTTTACATAATTCTACCCGCGGTAGTCCGGATACCCGTTGTTAATGCAATTCTCTCAGCGTGCCGTCATATCGACTCTCACCGTGATTCAAGAGACAAGAGTGTTTTATTGACACATGTCTCAGATAGAACAATGAAATTCTTACTTGCTGCAGCACAACAGAATATGTAAACATTATACACTGTAAACAATATGATAAACGATAATTCCGCGAACGAACGTTAGAGGAACAGATCGGGTAGATTCACAGAGCCTCTTGCCCAGGGTAGGTGAATCGAGGACCAGAGGACTTGAAGAAGGGGAGAAGGTTTAATGGGAACCCGAGGGGTAACTTTTTCACGCAAAGGGTGGTGGGTGTATGGTGCAAGCTGCCAGAGGAGGTAGTTGAGGCAGGGACTATCGCAACGTTTAAGAAACATTTGAACAGGTCCACGGATAGGGCAGGTTTGGGGGGATATGGACCAAACGCAGGCAGGTGGGGCTAGCGTAGATGGGACATAGAAACATAGAAACATAGAAAATAGGTGCAGGAGTAGGCCATTCGGCCCTTCGAGCCTGCACCGCCATTCAATGTGATCATGGCTGATCATCCAACTCAGTATCCCGTACCTGCCTTCTCTCCATACCCCCTGATCCCTTTAGCCACAAGTGCCACATCTAACGCCCTCTTAAATATAGCCAATGAACTGGCCTCAACTACCTTCTGTGGCAGAGAATTCCAGAGACTCACCACTCTCTGTGTAAAGAATGTTTTCCTCATTTCGGTCCTAAAGGAATTCCCCCTTATCCTTAGACTGTGACCCCTTGTTCTGGACTCCCCCAACATCGGGAACAATCTTCCAGCATCTAGCTTGTCCAACCCCTTAAGAATTTTGTAGGTTTCTATAAGATCCCCCCTCAATCTTCTAAATTCCATCGAGTACAAACCGAGTCTATCCAATCTTTCCTCATATGAAAGTCCTGACATCCCAGGAATCAGTCTGGTGAATCTTCTCTGTACCCCCTCTATGGCAAGGATGTCTTTCCTCAGATTTGGAGACCAAAACTGTACGCAGTACTCCAGGTGTGGCCTCACCAAAACCCTGTACAACTGCAGTAGAACCTCCCTGCTCCTATACTCAAATCCTTTCGCTATGAATGCTAACATACCATTTGCTTTCTTCACTGCCTGCTGCACCTGCATGCCTACTTTCAATGACTGGTGTACCATGACACCCAGGTCTCGTTGCATCTCCCCCTTACCTAATCTGCCACCATTCAGATAATAGTCTACCCTCATGTTTTTGCCACCAAAGTGGATAACCTCACATTTATCCACATTGTACTGCATCTGCCATGCATCTGCCCATTCACTCAGCCTATCCAAATCACCCTGCAGCCTCCAAGCATCCTCCTCACACCTAACTATACCCCCCAGCTTGGTATCATCTGCAAATTTGGAGATGTTGCATTGAATTCCCTCGTCCAAATCATTAATATATATTGTAAATAGCTGGGGTCCCAGCACTGAGCCTTGCGGCACCCCACTGGTCACTGCCTGCCATTCTGAAAAGGACCCGTTTACTCCTACCCTTTGCCTCCTGTCTGCTAGCCAGTTGGGCGGTGTGGGTTAGTCGGGCCGAGGGGGCTGCTTCCACGCTATAACCGATTGTTCCCGATGTTGGGGGGGGGGGGTCCAGGACAAGCGGTCACAGCTTAAGAATAAGGGGGAAATCCTTTAGGACCGAGATGAGAAGGACTTTTTTTCACACAGAGAGTGGTGGGTCTCTGGAACTCTCTGCCACAGAGGGTAGTTGAGGCCAGTTCATTGGCTATATTTAAGAGCTTAGATGTGGCCCTTGTGGCTAAGGGGATCAGAGGGTATGGAGAGAAGGCAGGTACGGGATACCGAGTTGGATGATCAGCTATGATCATATTGAATGGCGGTGCAGGCTCGAAGGGCCGAATGGCCTACTCCTGCACCTAATTTCTATGTTTCTATGTTTCTATATATGGTTCGTTGAATTTGTATCGAGCATGTGTGAGGGATTTTTGTGGTGGACACATTTATGTTGAGGTTTTCCGGTGTGTGTACACACAAGGAACTGCAGGCGCCGGTTTAAGAGTCAAAGTGCTGGAGTGACTCAGCGGGTCAGGCAGCATCTCTGCAGAACATTAACAAAATCAGGGAAAGGTAATGTGTATGTTCGGCACAGTGCAGACGTCGTGGGAGGAAGGGTCTGTGTTTGCGCTGCCATGTTCTATGTTGCTACATGGATAGGGTACGTTTCAGGCCAATACCTATCTTCAGACCCAGAGACTCAGAGTCTGAAGTGATTAGTGCAGGTGTCAGGGGGGCTATGGGGAGAAGGCAGGGGAATGGGGTTGAGAGGGAAAGATAGACCAACCACGATTGAATGACTCGATGTAGGCTCGATGGGCCGAATGGCCTAATTCTGCTCCCATCACTTATGAAGGACCTCGACCGGAAACATCACCTATCGATGTTCTCAAGAGATGCTGCCTGACCAGCCGAATTACTCCATCACTTTGACTCTTTTTCTTTTTGTAAAAAGTGCACCTGCAGTTCCTTGCCCTTCAGTGTACGTTGTAAATAACCAATTAAATGCCTTGTCTTTTGTCAACATGTACTCGGTTTGTACATGTAGATTTTTCTTTGTTCGTCGATGTGAACAGATTTTATATGCTGTCTACAGGAGAACTCCTACAGGTGTACGGTAGACCAGTTGCTGACCATACCATACTGACTAGTTGCATCGCGGTCTAACTCAGTGACTTCAACACTGAGAGAGGTGAATGAACACTGCCCGGTCCATCACCGCTTCTGACCTCCCCGCCATGGGACAGGATCTACAGGGGTCGCTGCCTCCAAAAGGCAGCCAGCATCACCAGAGACCCACGCCACCCTGGACACGCACTCTTGTCATCACTGCCACCGGGAAGAAGGTACAGGAGCCTGAAAACTGTAACGTCCAGGTTCAGGAACAGCTTCTTCCCTGCAGCCATCAGGCCATTTATTAAACACTGCACAACACTGACCTCAGCAACTGTGATCTTAACATAGACACAGAGAAAATAGGTGCAGGAGGAGGCCATTCGGCCCTTCTAGCCAGCACCGCCATTCATTGTGATCAAGGCTGATCGTCCCCAATCAATAGCCAGTGCCTGCCTTCTCCCCATATCCCTTGACTCCACTAGCCCCTAGAGCTCTATCCAACTCTCTCTTAAATCCATCCAGTGATCTTCTATGGACTGTGTCATTCGTTCCTGTACAGACTTACAGACGAGGTGTATACAATCTTGAGAGGAATAGATCGGGTCGACGCACAGAGTCTCTGGCCCAGAGTAGGGGCATCGAGAACCAAGGGACATAGGTTTAAGGTGAATGGGCGGGGGGGGGGGGGGGGGGGGGGGGGGACCTGAGGAGCACCTTTTTCACACAAAGCATGGTGGGTGTATGGAACGAGTTGCCAGAGAAGGTCGTTGAGGCCGGGACTATCACAACGTTTAAGCAACATTTAAACAGGTGCATGGATAGATTCAAGATTCATGTGAGTTTATTGTCGTGTGTCCCAGATAGGACAATGACATTCTTGCTTTGCTTCAGCATAACAGAATGTAGTAGGCATTAATAAATACAGACCAGATCAGTGTGTCCACATACTATTGAATATATATATATATATATATATATATATATATACACATAAATAAACGGATAAAGTGCAATAGAAACATAGAAACATAGAAATTAGGTGCAGGAGTAGGCCATTCGGCCCTTCGAGCCAGCACCGCCATTCAATATGATCATGGCTGTTCATCCAACTCAGTATCCCGTACCTGCCTTCTCTCCATACCCTCTGATCCCCTTAGCCACAAGGGCCACATCTAACTCCCTCTTAAATATAGTCAATGAACTGGCCTTAACTACCCTCTGTGGCAGAGAGTTCCAGAGACCCACCACTCTCTGTGTGAAAAAGCAATGTGCTATTAATGATCAATTTCGATCGAAGGTAGACAAAAGTGCTGGAGAGACACAGCGGGTGAGGCAGCATCTATGGAGTTAAGGAAATAGGCGACGTTTCGGGCTGAAACCCTTCTTCAGAGTTTTGTTTGAGTTGAGTTTAACAGCCTGATGGCTGTGTGGAAGCAACTGTTCCTGAACCTGGATGTTGCAGATTTCAGGCTCCTGTAGCTTCTACCTGGTGGCAGCGGGGAGATGAGTGTGTGGCCAGGATGGCGTGGGTCCTTGATGATGCTGCCAGCCGTTTTGTGGATGATAGATCCCTTCGATGGTGGGGAAGTCAGAGCCGAAGATGGACTGGGCAGTGTTTACAGCCTTTTCAGAGAGGACAGGTATAGAGGGATATGGGCCCAACGGAGACAGGCGGGATGAGTGTAGCTGGGGCATGTCGGCCGGCGTGGGCAGGTCGGACCGCAAGGTTGCGCCACCCTGTGACTCTATGCATTATTATGGTCACTGTTATTGCTGTTGTCACTGCTAATCACACTGTACGTGGCTCGATTGTAATCATGTATTGTCTTCCCGCTGACTGGATAGCGCGCTACAAAAGCGGGGGACGTGACAATATTCTAAACTGCAGTGTGATTGTACTAATTTCACTGTTAAATTAACTGCAAATTACAAAGTCACAGGGTGCTGGAGTAACTCAGCGGGTCAGGTAGCATCTGTGGAGGAAAATAATGGGTGACATTTCTACTGAGATGTGTCTGCAGAAGGATCTCGACTTGCCCACCCCGACCAACATGTCCCATCTACACTGGTCCCACCTGCCTGCGCTTGGTCCATATCCCTCCAAACCTGCCCTGTCCATGTACGTCTATCTGTCTCTTAAACGGTGCGATGGTCCCAGCCTCAACTACCTCCTCTGGCAGCTCGTTCCATACACCCACCACACTATGTGTGAAAAAAGTTACCCCTCAGGTTCCTATTAAATCATTTCCTCTCACCTTGGTCCTATGTCCTCTATTCTGGGCAAGAGACCCCTGAAGATGTTGTACTCCCCTGTACGATCACCCCTCATCCTCCTGCGCTCCAAGGAATAGAGACCCAGCCTGCTCAACCTCTCACTGTAGGCACAGACGTGGTATTAATTGCATACGTTCACCTTCCTTCCTCTTTTTATGAGTCTGCTGGAACATACATGCACATGTAGGAAGGAACTGCAGATGCTGGTTTACACCTAAAGATAGACACAACATGCTGGAGTAACTCAGCGGGACAGGCAGCGTCTCCGGAGAGAAGGACTTGGTGACGTTTCGGATCGAGTCCCTTCTACAGACAGTTGCAAGAGTATGCATGTAATTTAATTAATATGTATAAATATTTAGTCTGAAGAACGCTCCCGACCCGAAACGTCACCTGTCCATGTTCTCCACAGATGCTGCCTGACCCGCTGAGTTACCCCAGCTCTCTGTGACCTTGTCTGCGGACAGGATTGATTTGACTTAAAGGGAGGCGAGGAAAATCATCGAAAAGACTCATTGAATTATGAGCGCGGAGATTCAACGGGCAAGGACGCGCTACCCGAATATAACACACACGTCCACACGGACTCGCGTGAAACCCCCACGGCGTCCCGATGCAAAAAGCAAACGTGTTTTATTGTCATTAGTACCTCCAGTAATGAGAGGTACCCCCTCTCTCCCCCTCTCTCTGAGTTACTCCAGCGCCCAGTTTTATTTAACTGATAGGTTCACGTCGCGTTGTAGGGATCGGCGCGACTTTCAATCCAGAGGTGGGTAAGAGAGAGAGGGAGGGGGGAGGGGGGGGGGGGGGTGAGGGAGCGAAAGAAAGAGGGAAGGGGAGAGAGGGGACGAGAGAGAGGGAGAGGGGGAAAGAGAGAGAGGGAGAGGAGAGGGAGAGGGGGAAAGAGAGAGGGGGAGTGGGAGAGGTGAAGAGAGAGAGAGGGAGAGGGAACGAAATGAAGAGAGAGGGAGAGAGGGAGAGGGAGATAGAGGGAGAGGGAACGAAATGGGGAGAGAGGGAGGAGAGGGAGGGGGAGAGAGAGCGAGTGAGAGAGAGAGAGAGAGGGAGAGAGAGGGAGAGAGGGAGAGAGAGAGAGAGAGAGAGGAAGAGGGAGGGGGTGAGAGAGAGAGGGGGAGAGAGCGAGTGAGAGAGAGAGATAGAGGGAGAGTGAAAGGGAGAGGAAGAGGGAGGGGGAGAGAGAGAGGGAGAGAGAGGGAGAGAGAGAGAGGACGAGGGAGAGTGCGAGTGAGAGAGAGAGGGAGATGGAGAGGGAGAGGGAGAGGGAGAGGGGGAGAGTGAGAGGGAGAGCACTCCCTAAACCGCCAGTGTGTGGCTGGACCTGCAGACTACCCACGTCCCCACCACACTGGGACTAGGGACCCGGGTACACCACGCTGCACCTCTCCCGCTGCCCGAACCATCCCACCACGGTCCTGCAAATCTCCGGAAAGACACGGGGCATAAAACCCGACGGCGTTTATCCAGGGTTACACAAAAAGCTGGAGAAACTCAGCGGGTGCAGCAGCATCTAAGGAGTGAAGGAGATAGGCGACGTTTCGGGTCGAGACCCTTCTTCAGACTGGTCAGGGATCAGGGAAACGAGAGATATAAACAGTGATATGGAGAGATAAAGCAAGAACAATGAGTGAAAGATATGCAAAAAAGTATTGGTGATAAGAAAAACAGGCCATTGTAAGCTGTTTCTGGTGTGAAAATGAGAAGCTAGTGCGACTTGGGGGGGGGGGGGGGAGATGGAGAAGGAATGTCAGGGCCCGAGGGCTGAGGGAGAGGTGGGGGGGGGGGGGGAAAGGAGCAGTCAGGGTTAACAGAATTGAGAAAATTCAATGTTTAAGCCCAGAGGATGCAGACTCCCCAAGCGGAATATGAGGTGCTGTTCCTCAAACTTGCGGTGTTGTTCACTCTGGCCATGGAGGAGGCCCAGGACCGAGAGGTCGGATACGGAGTGGGAGGGGGAGTTGAAGTGCTGAGCCACCGGGAGGTCGGGTTGGTTATTGCGGACCGAGCGGAGGTGTTCGGCGAAACGATCGCCTAGCCTCCGCTTGGTCTCACCGATGTAGATTAGCTGGCATCTGGAGCAACGGATGCAGTAGACGAGGTTGGAGGAGGTGCAGGTGAACCTCTGTCGGACTTGGAATGACTGCTTGGGTCCCTGAAAGGAGTGGATGGGGGAGGTGAAGGAACAAGTGTGGCATCTCTTGCGGTTGCAAGGGAAAGTGCCCGGGGAAGGAGTGGAGCAGGAGGGAAGGGAAGAATTGACGAGGGAGTTGCGGAGGGAGCGGTCTTTGCGGAAGGCAGATAGGGGGGGAGATGGGAAGATGTGGCGAGTGGAGGGGTCACGTTGGAGGTGGCGAAACTGGCGGAGGACTATCTGTTGTATGCGCTGGCTGGTGGGGTGAAAGGTGAGGACCAGGGGGACTCGGCCCTTGTTGTGAGTGGGGGAATGGGGAGAGAGGGCAGTGTTGCGGGGTATGGAGGAGACCCTGGTGCGAGCCTCATCGATAGTGGGGGAGGGGAAACCCCGTTCTCTGAAGAACGAGGACATTTGCGATGACCTGGTGTGGAACACGTCATCCTGGGAGCAGATGCGGCGTAGTCGGAGGAATTGGGAATAGGGGATGGAGTCCTTACAGGAAGCAGGGTGGGAGGAAGAGTAGTCCAGGTAGCTGTGGGAGTCAGTTGGTTTGTAGTGGATGTCAGTCAGGAGTGTGTCACCTGCAATAGAGATGGTGAGGTCAAGGAATGGTAGGGAAATGTCGGAAATGGTCCAAGTATATTTGAGTGCCGGATGGAAGTTGGTGGTGAAATGGATAAAGTCAGTCAGTTCTGCGTGGGTGCAGGAGGTGACACCAAAGCAGTCGTCAATGTAACGGAGGTAAAGGTCGGGGGTGGGGCCCTGGTACGTCGAGAACAAAGATTGTTCGACGTACCCGACAAAGAGGCAGGCGTAGCTAGGGCCCATGCGTGTGCCCATAGCTACGCCTTGTGTTTGGAGGAAATGGGAGGAGTCAAAAGAGAAGTTGTTTAGGGTAAGGACCAACTCCGCTAGGCGGAGGAGGGTGTCAGTGGATGGGTATGGGTTGCTCCTCTGGTCGAGGAAGTACCGGAGGGCTTTGAGACCATCCTGGTGGGGGATGCAGGTGTATAGTGACTGGACGTCCATGGTGAAGATGAGAGGATGGGGGCCTGGACAACGGAATGTGCGGAGCCGACGGAGAGTGTCTGAGGTGTCTTGAACATAGGTGGGGAGGGATTTAACAAAGGGGGATAGGATGGAGTCAAGGTATGTGGAAATGTGTTCGGTGGGGCACGAACAGGCAGAGACAATGGGTCTGCCGGGGCAGTCGGGTTTGTGGATTTTGGGGAGAAGGTAAAATCGGGCTGTGCGGGGCTGTGAAACGATGAGGTTGGAGGCTCGGGGGGGTAGGGAGCCGGAGTTAATGAAGCCGGTTATGGTGCTCGAGATGGTGGCCTGGTGCTCGTCAGTGGGGTCATGGTCCAGGGGTAAGTAGGAGGAGGTGTCCGAGAGTTGGCGCGTGGCCTCTGCTTTGTAGAGATCGACGCGCCAGACTACCACGGCACCTCCCTTGTCGGCGGGTTTGATAACCCAGTCTGGGTTGTTGCGGAGTGAGTCGATGGCAGTACGTTCGGAGGGGGAGAGATTGGAGTGAGACAGGGGAGTGGAGAAGTCGAGGCGGTTGATGTCCCGACGGCAGTTTTGTATAAATAGTTCTAAAGCTGGAGGGCCACGAGGGGGGGTCCACGAGGAGGGGGTACGTGGGAGACAGGATATCCAGGGCTCTCCCTCGGCCCATTGTGTGGGGGAAGAGAGGCCATGGAATCAGAACTGTGGACGCAGCCCAGACCATCGCACAAACCAACCTCCCTCCCACTGACTCCATCTACACCTCACGCTGCCTCGGCAAGGCCAGCAGCATCATCAAGGACCAGTCTCACCACCGGCCACTCCCTCTTCTCCCCTCTCCCATCGGGCAAGAGGTACAGCAGTGTGAAAACGCACACCTCAAGATCCAGGGACAGTTTCTTCCCGGCTGTTATCAGGCAACTGAACCATCCTCTCGCCAACTAGAGCGCGGTGCTGAACTACTATCCATCTCGTTGGAGACCCCCGGACTATCCTTGATTGGACTTTATCTCGCACTAAATGTTATTCCCTTTATCCTGTATCTGTACACTGTGGACGGCTCGATTGTGATCATGTACAGTCTTGCCACTGACTTGTTAGCACGCAACAAAAAACTTCCCACAGTTTCTAAATACACATGTCAATAAACCAAACTCAACTCAACTAAACCCCTTGGGTTTGGTGTGTGATGGATGTTCTACCAACTACTCTTTGCCGTTCACTCCTTTCATTTAGTTTGGAGATACAGCGTGGAAACAGGCCCTTCGGCCCACCGAGTCTAGCCCACCGACCAGTGATCCCCGCACACTAGGGACAATTTTTCATTTATACCAAATAATTTATACCAAATTTTACATTTATACCAAACCAATTAACCTACAGCCCCGCACGTCTTTGGAGTGTGTGTGGGGGGGGGGGGGGGGGGGGGACCGGAGATCCCGGAGAAAACCCGCGCAGGTCACGGGGAGAAGGTGCAAACTCCGGACAGACAGCAGCGCCCGTGGTCGGGATTGAACCCGGGTCTCTGGAGCTGTGAGGCAGCAACTCTACCTCTGCGCCACCGTGGCCGCCCCCTACTCAGCGGACTGGGCGGTATCTGAGGATAAGAGGCGTTACTCGCCACCCAGGCCAGACCCGCTGAGTATTTCCAGCTCACAATGGCCTGTCCCCTTTATCATCGTTACTTTTTTGCATCTCTTTCACACGTTGGTTCTTTATCTCCCCACATCACCGCCCATATCTCTCGGTTTCCTTCACCCTAACCAGCCTGACGAAGGGTCTCGACCCATTCCTTCTCTCCAGCGATGCTGCCCGTCCCGCTGAGTTGCTCCAGCTTTGTGTGTCTATCTTCGAGTATTTCCTACATCTGGCTTAACTCCAGGATGCTTTGCAGCCTTGTTTTGGAGAGCCCGTGCAGCAACGTTCAGGACAATGCTTTTACCCAGAAACAAAAAGCTTCAGAAAGAACAAATCCATATTAATCGATAGTAGACACAAGTGGTGGAGAAACTCAGCGGCTGCAGCAGCATCTATGGAGCGGAGCACCCGCTGAGTTTCTCCAGCACTTTTGTCTACCTTCGATTTTCCTCGGCATCTGCAGTTCCTTCTTAAACACCATATTCATCGATGCCGTTTAAACTGGAGTCACAGGGTTGGCACGGTGGTGCAGCGGTAGAGTCGCTGCCTCACAGCGCCAGGGACCCGGGTCCCACCCTGACTACGGGCGCTGTCTGCACGGAGTTTGTACGTTCTCCCCGTGACCTGCGTGGGTTTTCTCCGGGTGCTCCGGTTTCCCCCCACACTCCAAAGACGTACATGTTTTGTAGGTTAATAGGTTTGGCATAATTGTACAAATGGTCCCTGGTGTGTGTGTGTGTGGGATAGTGTTAAGGGCCTGTCCCACCAGCATGCAACTCCATGCGATGAGCGAGGCCTAACGTGGTCGCTTGAGCCGTCCGGCGTCGCGGGGCCGGTCCCACTTCGATCTCCGGAGCCGTGCGGAGTTGTGCGGAGTTCGTCCCGACATCGCGCGGGGCTCCGAAAAACTGATCATGTTCAAAAATTCCGCGCGGCAACGGCTTGTCGGCTCGCAGTCGCCTCGACGCATTACGCACCGCCTCGACATCGTGCCTCCGTGAACCTATCTGTAGGTGCCTTCATGACCCTCTCTGTGTGTGGCTCCGTAGCCCTCTGTGTGTGTGTGCCTCTGTGCCCCTCTCTGTGTGCCCCTCTCTGTCCTGGCGACTTACGTTAGACTTCGCTCCAAGTTCGCCTCACTTTGCGCTGCATTGCACCACTCACCCGACCTTCGCGCGGCCCTCGCTGCCGGTTTGGTCGCGCTCTTCGCATGCAGGCGCATGCTGGTGGGAACGGCCCTGTACCTGGATCACCCGACCTCCGCGCGGCCCCCGCTTCTAGTTTGATCGCGCTCACCGCATGGAGTTGCATGCTGGTGGGACAGGCCCTTTAGTGTGCGGGGATCGCCGGTCGGCATGGACTGGATGGGCTGAAAGGCCTGTTTCTGCGCTGTATGTCTAAACTAAACTGAAACATAGAACATAGAAACTTAGCAGCACAGTGGCCTAAGGGGTGGCACGGTGGCGCAGGGGTAAAGTTGCTGCCTTGCAGCGCCAGCGACCCCGGTTCGATCCCGGTTGAGTTAGATAGAGCTCTAGGGGCTAGTGGAATCAAGGGATATGGGGAGAAGGCAGGCACGGGTTATTGATTGGGGACGATCAGCCATGATCACAATGAATGGCGGTGCTGGCTCGAAGGGCCAAATGGCCTCCTCCTGCACCTATTGTCTATGTTTCTATGATCCTGACAACTTGAAATCCGTATTGCTTGCAAGTCAGACTTGTAGTGTTCTTATGGCAATGAAACACTCTAGACTTTGTTGACTCTAGATATACGACTACCTCCGAGTGAAAAAGGTTGCTCCTGAGTCATAGAGTGATGCAGCGTGGAAACAGGCCCTTCGGCCCAACCTGCCCACACCGACCTACATGTCTACACCTACACTAGTCGCACCTGCCTGCGTTTGGCCCATATCCCTCTAAACCTGTCCTATCCATGTACCTGTCCATATGTTTCTTAAACATTGCGGTTGTACATACCACAACTACCTCCTCCAGCAGCTCGTTCCATACACCCACCACGCTCGGTGTGAAAATGTTGCCCCTCAGGTTCCTATTAAGTCTTTCCCCCCCCCCCCCCCCACCTTTAACCTATGTCCTCTGGTCCTCGATTCACCTACTCTGGGAAATAGACTCTTTGCACTTACCCAATCTATTCCTCTCATTTAGTTCAGTTTATTGTCACGTGTACCGTGGTACAGTGAAAAGCTTTTGTTGCCTGCTAACCAGCCAGCGGAAAGACAATACATGATTACAATTAGGCCATTCACAGTGTATAGATACATGATAACGTTTAGTGCAAGGTAAAGCCAGCAAAATCCAATCAAGGATAGTCCGAGGGTCACCAAAGAGGTAGATAGTGGTTCAGCACTGCTCTGTGGTTGTGGTTGGACGGTTCAGTTGCCTGATAACAGCTGGGAAGAAGCTGTCCCTGAATCTGGAGGTGTGCGTTTTCCCACTTCTGTGCCTCTTGGCCGATGAGAGAGGGGAGAAGAGGGAGTGGCCGGGGTGGGACTCTGGGTCCTTGATGATGCCGCTGTGGATGGAGTCAATGGAAGGGGAGGTTGGTTTTGTGCGATGGTCTGGGCTGCGTCACAATTCGCTGCAATTTCTTGCGGTCTTGGATGGAGCTGTTCCCAAACCGTGCTGCGGTGCATCCCGATAAAATGCTTCCTGCGGCGCATCTGTAGAAGTTGGGGAGAGTTGTGGGGGACATGCCGAACTTCCTAAGCCTTCTGAGGAAGTGAGTGGAATAGAGTCCTGGCCTGCTCAACCTCTCCCTGTAGCTCCGGCCCCTCGAGCCCTTGGCAACATCGTCCTAAATCCTCTCTGCACACGTTCCATTATAATCCTGAGTTATGCTGGAATGAAGGAGAGACTTTAAGAGTAAGGCATTGGTCAATATTGAAGCATGAAAGATAAACAGATTGATATATAAATAGGTGTAAAAACAGATCTATAAGTAAACACAGGCAGATATTTTAACACAAAGGTAAATGCCAATGCATTAATAGATTAAACTACATAAACACCTAAGTAGTTAAATGTTTTCATATTTATATATGTCCCAGAACCACAGGTAAGCTGGGGAGAAGTTATTTTAGTCACCGAGTTGCTACGATCTGGAACAGACTTGAGTGTAGTTCAGAGATACAGCGCGGAAACAGGCCCTTCGGCCCACTGAGTCGGTGCCGGCCCCACTAACACTACCCTGCAAACACTGGGACAATTTAGACTTGAACAAGCCAATTAACAGACAGAATGAGATGGATGAGAAGAGCTCACCTCCCCCATCCCATCCTCACTACTTTCTACAGGGGCACCATAGAGAGTATTCTGACCAGCTGTATCTCTGTCTGGTTTGGGGACTGTAGAGCCTCCGACTGGAAGTCAGTGCAGAGAGTGGTGAGGACAGCGGAAAAAATCATCGGGACCTCTCTCCCCTCAATCGGGGATATTGCGACCAAACGTTGCGTGTCTAAGGCCAGCAGTATTATAAAAGACCCCACACATCTCCATCACGGACTGTTCACTCTGCTGCCCTCGGGAAAAAGATACCGCAGCATAAGGAGCAGAACATCAAGGTTCTGCAACAGCTTCTTCCCACGAGCCATCAGACTCCTGAATGCCATGTAATGGGCTGCCACCATTGTCTATTTATCCTTTTATCCATTTTATCCATGTTTATCCTTCTGCTAATTATCGTGTTGCACAGGGAGCCAAATGCAATGGAATTTCGTTTGGAACTGCATATATCAATGTATTTCTAAATGACAATAAAGTTTGTTTGACTTTGACTTTGACTTGACTTTGAGAACTACACGTCTTTGGAGTGTGCGAGGAAACCAAAGGTCCCGGAGGAGTCCCGCATGGGTCACAGGGGAGAATGTGCAAACTCCCTACAGGCAGCGCCCGTAGTCAGGATCGAGGCTGGGTCTCTGGCGCCGTGAGGCAGCGCCTCTACCGCTGCGCCACCGTGCTGGGGTAGAGTTTCCGAGTTACAAAGAATGGTGGGTGTGGGGGACGAGCTGCCGGAGGAGGTAGTTGCGGCAGGGACTATCGCAACGCTTAAGCAACATTTATACAGGTGCATGGATAGGGCAAGTGTGGAGGGATATGGGCCAAGCGTGGGCAGGTGGGACGTGAGTAGATGGGGTATGTTGGGCCAGGTGTTTCTAGGGGGCGTTTCAAGGAGGGGGGAGGGTGGGGGTTGGGGGGATGTGGTGATGACAGGAGGGAGTGAGGGAGGGGAGGGGAGGGGGTGGGCGAGGTGTGTCCATCTCTGGGGCAGGGGGTTTGATCAGAGGGGAGTGAGAGCTGCATTTAGCCCCAACCAGGGCATTGGTGGGTCCAGCCCGGGGCAGAGGGGCAGCTAATGAGGGCAGGAACCCTCCCCTGTGGCTCAACATCAGGGGTATTTACACCAGAGAGAGGTTACGCCATGTTCAGGAGGGTATATTAGGCTGTTTTCAGGAGGATGTTTTAAGGGAAATTAGCGAGCGAGGAGGTGCATTTAGAGGAGGGTATTTTAAGGGGAGACATTTTCAGAGGGGGTATTTATAGGAGGGTTTTTTATTGGAGGGTATTTTCGGGGGCAGGTATGGCGCTGTACATGGCTGCCTCGCCAGCAGCCTGTCTGACCCCGTTCTTCTTTTGCTGTTTGTAGTTTGTTCTTTTATTTGTATGTGTTAGTGTATCTTTCGTTTTAGTTTTATGTGGGGTGGGGTGGGGGGGGGGACGTTTTTTTATCTCTTCCCTCAACGGAGATGCAACTTTATCCGTATCGTATCTCCGTCTGCACTGCGGCCTTAACATCGTGGAGCTGGCGGTCCCTTCGTTAGGGATCTACTTCGGGAGCTCCAACTGCGGGAGCCTCTATCACCTCGATCGCGGGGACTTTGACCACCCCGATCGCGGGAGCTTCAATCACCGACCGCGGGTGTTTTGATCGCGCCGACCGCGGAAGGAAGCTTCCTCAGGGGTTGGTCAGGCTAGATGCAGGAAGATTGTTCCCAATGTTTGGGAAGTCCAGAATAAGGGGTCACAGTTTAAGGATAAGGGGGAAGTCTTTTAGGACCGAGATGAGAAAATTTCTTTTCACACAGAGAGTGGTGAATCTGTGGAATTCTCTGCCACAGAAAGTAGTTGAGGCCAGTTCATTGGCTATATTTAAGAGGGAGTTAGATGTGGCCCTTATGGATAAAGGGATTAGGGGGTATGGAGAGAAGGCAGGTACGGGGTACTGAGTTGGATGATCAGCCATGATCGTATTGAATGGCGGTGCAGGCTCGAAGGGCCGAATCCTGCACCTATTTTCTATGTTTCTATGTTTCTCTGAAAGAAGGTTATAAGTTATTCGCCTTCCATCGCACTGGGGAGCGTGAGGTCGGCAGAATACAAGATGGACGTGCTGCCTGCGCTGGTGGGGACTCGGAGGGAGTGCCGTGAGTGCGGTGATCTCGGTGTCTGTGTGGACATGGCTCCATGGGGACATCCGGGAGTCTAGTGCGAGTGTGGACGGCTCTCTGACCGTTCGGGCGGACAGCGACTGCAGAGAGAGTGACAGCGGTCGGCACAACTGTGGTCACATCACGGTGAAGGAGCGTGTGTGTGTGTGCGTGTGTGGCCCGGACATCGAACTGATGGCTGTGGGGGTCTCAGCTTATGCTGCGTGCCCTGGGGATTCTCACACCCACTGCGGTGGCTGTTTATCTTCAATCTTTGTGCAGTTTTGTATCTTGTTGCTTTTTTCGGTGTGACTGTACGGCAAATCAAATTTTCACCGTACCTCGGTACACGTGACAATAAATGACCACGGAACCGTAACAAGAGGGAAGGTCTTTGCAGGGGGAGGGTATGTCGTGGAAGGGGTATCTTCAGGAGTGAAGGTTTCAGGAGACAGTACGTTTGGGTGAGAAAGGTTATATTTTGGAGGGTTTTATAAAGAGAAGGGCTATTCACTAGAGAGAGAAAGTATTTTCAGGAATATTTTAAGAAGGAGTATTTTTAAGGCGAAGCGGTATTTTGATGAGAGAACATATTTGATATTTTAAGAAGGGGTGTTTTTTCGGCGAGAAAATATATTTTCAGGCGGATATGATGGGAAGGGGTATTTTCGGAAAGGATATTTTAAGGAGAAGGGATATTTTTTAGGAGAAAATGTCTTTTCGTGAGAATGAATATTTAAGAAGAATATTTTAACCCCACCTCCCCCCCCCCCCCCACTCGACTCTATCCAAGGACCCAATCAGTCTTTCCAGGTGTGGCAGAGGTTCACCTGCACCTCCTCCAACCTCATCTATTGCATCCGCTGCTCTAGGTGTCAGCTGCTCTACATCGGTGAGACCAAGCGCAGGCTCGGCGATCGCTTCGCCCAACGCCTCCGCTCAGTTTGCAATAACCAACCTGATCTCCCGGCGTCTCAGCACTTCAACTCCCCCCTCCCATTCCGAATCCGACCTTTCTGTCCTGGGCCTCCTCCATGGCCAGAGTGAGGACCACCATAAATTGGAGGAGCAGCACCTCATATTTTGCTTGGGCAGTTTACACCCCAGCGGTGTGAACATCGACTTCTCCAATTTCAGGTAGTCCCTGCTTTCTCCCTCTTCCCAGCTCTCCCACAGCCCACTGTCTCCACCTCTTCCTTTCTTCTTCCCACCCCCCCCCCCGTACCCCCACATCAGTCTGAAGAAGGGTCTCGACCCGAAACGTCGCCATTTCCTTCGCTCCATAGATGCTGCCTCACCCGCTGCATTTTTGTCTACCTTCAATATTTAAGTAGTTTAAAAGTGGGTATTTTCAGGATAAGGGGTAATTTCAAGAGTGTATTTTAAAGGATATTTTCCAGAGGGTATGTGAAGGAGCGGGGGCATTTGCAGAAGAGAGGATAATTGGACGAAATAGTATTTTAAGGGATATTTTGAAGAGAGAACATATTTGATATTTTAAGAAGGGGTGATCTTTTTTGGAGAGAAAATATATTTTCAGGCGGATATGATGGGAAGGGATATTGGCTGCAGAGAAGGTTATTGGCTGCAACCTTCCCTCCATTGAGGAACCATACACTGGAAGAGCCAGGAAGCGAGCGGGCAAGATCATCTCTGACCCCTCTCACCCTGGCCACAAACTCTTTGAATCACTTCCCTCTGGAAGGCGACTCCGGACTGTCAAAGCCGCCACAGCCAGACATCAAAACAGCTTTTATCCACGAGTAGTTGCTCTACTCAACAGCCAAAAATCTGTAGCCGCCCTTCGATCTGGTATTTTGTTGGTTCACATGCTTGATCAATGGTGTTTTATCATTAATGTTTTATTATTATTAATGTTTAGTGTTTTCTGAGTCATTCGTAACTGTCACTGAATGTCATGTTGTTACTTGTGGGCGGAGCACCAAGGCAAAGTCCTTGTATGTGAATACTTGGCCAATAAACGTACTTACTTACTTATTTTCAGGAGACTATTTTAAGGAGAAGGCTGAACTTCTGGTAAGAGGGTGTTTAGAGATGATATTTTAAGGGGTGTTTTCAGGGTATTTTGAGGAGTAGCTGGGACATTGTTGGGCCAGTGTGGGCGAGTTGGGCCGAAGGGCCTGTTTCCACACTGTATCACTCTGTGAATAGTGTAGATGGGACATTGTTGTGCCAGTATGGGCGAGTTGGGCCGAATGGCCTGTTTCCACACTACATCACTCTGTGACTAGTGTAGATGGGACATGTTGGTCGGTGTGGGCGAGTTGGGCCGAAGGGCCTGTTTCCGCACTGTATCACTCGATGACTGAGTATTTTGGAGCGGGGGAGCATTTTCAGGAGAAGAGGTGTTTCCAGGAGCGAGGGGTATTTTCAGGGGACGGTATTTTAAGGAGTGCTTTTAGGAGAGAGAGAGTGTATGTACTGGAAGGAGAGAGAGAGAGAGATAGCTACATTTACCCCCAAGGCGGACAGTGCGGTTTGCTTCTGGGCCTGGCCAAGATGGCCACTGGCGGGTCCAGGCAGCGGGCGGTCGATGGTCACACCAGAGTCGGCTGCCTGCCCCTCTTCCGGGCCTACGTCCGTGCTTGTGTGTCCCTGGAGAGGGAACACGCGGTGTCCACGGGGACTCTGAAGGCCTACCGTCAACGCTGGTCGCCACGGGGGGGGGGGGGGGGGGGGGGGGGGGGGTGGGGTGGAGAGTATCGTAAACAATAAGTGCGTTGTTGTACTATAATGATTATTTGATGTATCATATGATTGCGTTGAATAAAGTTTTTGACCAGGAAAAAAAAAAGGCGGACAGTACTGGGGGCCAGTGCGAGACGGTGGGGGGGTGGGGGTGGCATCTGAGGAGGAGAGGATCTGTGCACAGTAGCTGAGTGGAAGTGGAAGTGAGGGGCGGGGAGGGGAGGGGGACCTGGCGCGCTCTCTATTGAGCACCCTGGCACCCCTGCTGTCAGGCCAACACTCGCCCCCCATCCCCTTTATACCTCCGAGAGGCTTGTCTTCCTCGCCGTTTCCCCGCATACACGGTCTGACGTTTGATGGATGAGAGGCGGAATGAGTCGAGGTGACTGTATATAGAGGGGCAGCTCTTTGAAGCAGCTTTCTGAGCCAGAGAGTGATAGGCTTTTAAACGGGAGCTTTTTCCTTTCACCTTTAACCCACGGCCCATCAATAACCAGGGCCCGCCGCGGCCAGGAGTCATTCATCATCATCACGTCTTTTCACCAACATCTGTCCCGGCCATTCAAAGCCTCCCTGCTCTTTCCCCCACACCCATATGCTGCCTGTATGGTCCCATGGCGTGTTATGCAGAGTTGGCTGTAATAGTGGACAGCCAGGGATTCCCAGCGGGCCGGGACAGACAGTGAAAGTCGATCCGCTGGCGGGGGGGGGGGGGGGGGGGGGGGGGGGGGGGAGAGGTAGACACTGAAATGCTGGAGGAACTTTGTCGAGCAGACGGATCTAGGAGCGCAGGCACACAGTTACCTGAAGGTGGAGTTGCAGGTCGGCAAGGAGGGTCTCGATCCGAAAACGTCACCCATTCCGTCTCTCCAGGGATGCTGCCTGTCCCGCTGAGTTGCTCCAGCTTTTTGTGTCTATCGCAGCCTCCGGGTAGATAGAGTGGTTAAAAAAGGCTTTTGGGACATTAGAAGCATAGAAACATCGAGAATAGGTGCATTCGGCCCTTCGAGCCATTCAATATGAAAATGGCTGATCATCCAAAATCAGTACCCCGTTCCTGCTTTCTCCCCATATCCCTTGATTCCTTTAGCCCAAAGAGCTAAATCTAATTCTCTCTTGAAAACATCGGCCTTCGTCAGCCAGAGTATTGAGTATAGAAGTTGGGAGGTCATGTTGCAGATAGAAATGTAGAAAATAGGTGCAGGAGTAGGCCAGCAATAAAATCATGGCTGTTCATCCAGTCAGTACCCCGTTCCTGCTTTTTCCTCCATATCCCTTGATTCCTTTAGCCCAAAGAGCTAATTCTAACTCTCTCTTGAATACATCCAGTGAATTGGCCTCCGCTGCCTTCTGTGGCAGAGAATCCCACAGATTCACAACTCCCTGGGTGAAAACGTTTTTTTCCTCATCTCAGTCTTGAATGGCCCACCCCTTATTCTTAAACTGTGTGACCCCCTGGTTCTGGACTCGCCCAAACACCGGGAACATTTCTCCTGCATCTAGCCTGTCCAATCCCTTAAGATCCCAGCATGGAAACGGGACCTTCGGCCAACTCGCCCATGCACAGACTCCCGGGTCGAACCCCGGGTCTTCTGGCGCTGTGAGGCCGCAAATCTGCCGCTGGCTTCTGTAAATTGTCCCCAGTGTGTGTAGGATAGTGCTAGTGTACGGAGTGATCGCTGGTCGGCGCGGACTGGTCGGGCCGAAGGGCCTGTTTCCGTGCTGCATCTCGTGTCCGACGTGTAAAGTAAAGGGGAGATCGGTGGCAACATCAGCAATTTTATTTCTCAGTTCGCAGAATTGTACAGAGAATTCTCACTCATAATCATTCGCATCTTGGAATATGGGTGACGAGCAAAGAACACCTTACCTCCCTTTGATCCCTTTATATATATTCATTTGTAAATTCAGCAAGTGTGCAAAATAAGAAACCTGTGCAATTTCCAACGAATAATAACAAAAAAAAAATAACAAAGAGGACTCTCCACGCTCCAACAGGAGTCTGGAGAATGTGGCTTATATAGGGGAAACATGACGGTGAGTATGCAATGATTGTAGTTAGTAACACATCAGCAGACTTGTAGACAATTACTCTGTATAAGACGTCATACAGCGTGGAAAACAGGCCCTTCGGCCCAACTTGCCCACACCGGCCAACATGTCCCAGCCACATAAGTCCCACCTGTGCCCGCGTTTGGTCCACATCTGAGGAAGGACATTATTGCCATCGAGGGAGTGCAGAGAAGGTTCACCAGACTGATTCCTGGGATGTCAGGACTGTCTTATGAAGAAAGACTGGATAGACTCGGTTTATACTCTCTAGAATTTAGGAGATTGAGAGGGGATCTTATAGAAACATACAAAATTCTTAAGGGGTTGGACAGGCTAGATGCAGGAAGATTGTTCCCGATGTTGGGGAGGTCCAGAACAAGGGGTCACAGCTTAAGGATAAGGGGGAAATCCTTTAGGATCGAGATGAGAAGGACCTTTTTCACACACAGAGTGGTGGGTCTCTGGAACTCTCCGCCACAGAGGGTCGTTGAGGCCAGTTCATTGGCTATATTTAAGAGGGAGTTAGATGTGGCTCTTGTGGCTAAGGGGATCAGAGGGTATGGAGAGAAGGCAGGTACGGGATACTGAGTTGGATGATCAGCCATGATCATATTGAATGGCGGTGCAGGCTCGAAGGGCCGAATGGCCTACTCCTGCACCTATTTTCTATGTTTCTATCCCTCCGTACCTGTCCTCTCCACCTACCCGTCTAGCTGTTTCTTAAATGTTGGGATAGTCCCTTCCCTCAGCTACCTCCCCATGGCAGCTCGTTCCATACACCCACCACCCTTTGTGTGAAACGGTTACCCCCTCGGATTCCCATTAAATCTCTTCCATCTTAAACTGCTGGAGTATCTCAGCTGGGCAAGGCAGCATTTCTGGAGAATGTGGATAGGTCAGACTGCTTTTGAAGTATTGTGAGCAGTGGTGGGACCCATATCTGCGGAAGGATGTGCTGGCTCTGGAGAGGGTCCAGAGGTGGTTTACGAGAATGATCCCAGGAATGAGTGGGTTGACCCATCACACATTGGGGGCAATTTTACATATTTCACAGTTGGCTTCAGTAAAATGTCTCCAGTGTGTAGATAGTGCCAGCGTACGGGGTGCGTAAAAATTGCGCAGAGGCACAGCGGTAGAGTTGCTGCCTTGTACCACTGGAGACCCGGGTTTGACCCTGACCACCGCTGCTGTCTGTGTGGAGTTTGTACGTTCTCCTCGTGACCTGTGTGGGTTTACTCCGGGTCCTCTGGTTTCCTCCCGCACCGCAAAGATGTGCGGGTTTGTAGGTTAATTGGCTTCTGAAAAAAAATTGTGAAATGTCCCTATTGTGCGTAGGATAGTGTAAGTGTGCGGGGATCGCTGGTCGACGCGGACTCAGTGGGCCGAATCTCGAAACTAAACTAAACTAAATTAAAGGATAATGAGAGGCCCATCTGGAGTGGACGTGGAGAGGATGTTCCCACTAGCGGGAGAGTCTAGGACCAGAGGGCACAGCCACAGGTGGACGGGTGAGGAGAGGGACATCGGTTCGCTGGGCAACCAAGGAAGACAATGGCTGTAGGCCCCACAGGAGCCTGGGGCTCGCCTGGATCGGGCACCGCTCATCACAACTGGAGCACGGACTGGACTTGAGGAAGCAAACCCAATGCTAGCATTTATTCAAATGGGGCTTGTATACAAAACTCAGGGATGTAACGCTGAGGCTCTATAAGGCGCTGGTCAGGCCACATCTGGAATATCGTGAGCAATTTTGGGCACCATATCTGAGGAAGGATGTGCTGGCTCTGGAGAGGGCCCAGAGGAGGTTTACAAGAACGATCCCAGGAATGAGTGGGTTAACCTGTGATGAGCGTTTGTCGGCACTGGGCCTGTACTCGCTGGAGTTTAGAAGAATGAAAGGGGGGGGGACCTCATTGGAACATACAGAATAGTGAAGGGCTTGGATCGAGTGGATGTGGGGAGGATGTTTCCACTAGTGGGAGAGTCTAGGACTAGACGTCATGGCTGATTTATCTTTCCCTCTGAACTCCATTCTCCTGCCTTCTCCCCATAACCCCTGACACCTTCCCTATTTCACTGCACCTTCAGGTGCATGTGATGAATAAAATTGACTTTGACTCTTACTCATTGAGAACTTATCAATCAGCACTTAGAAGAGGTGCCCAGGATTATGGGGTAAGTGGGATCAGGAGGCGGAGATAAATTATGATTGAATGGCGGAGTAGACTCGATGGGCTGAATGGCCTGATTCTACTCCTATAACTTGTGAACTTGTGCGGGGATCGCTAGGCGGCGCGGACGCGGTGGGCCGAAGGGCCTGTTTCCGTGCTGTATCCCAAAACTAAACTGAACTAAACACCTACACAAACAGGTGGTCCCCCACAGCAGATAATCACCGAGTAAACAAAATCATTTTGTGTCAGCAGTCGAAATGTTACTAATTCCAAAGGCAAAACTGTATAAAATGGCGACGAGACCCTCGCAGCAGACGCAGCACAGTCTTGGAGCCGCAAGACCACTCCTTGGGGGAACCATCTTGAAGGAGCCGGCTTGAAGGACCACCTTGGACCCGTGAGGGATCAGCTGGAGAGATCCAGCGGGTCAGGCAGCGCCCGTGGACGGAATGGTCACGGCGGCGCAGCGGTAGAGTTGCAGCCTCACAGCGCCGGAGCCCCGGGTTCCATCCCGACTACGGGCACTGTCCGTACCGAGCTGGGTACTTTCTCCCCGTGACCTGCGTGGGTTTTCTCCCAGATCTTCGGTTCAACCTCTCACGCTCGAAAGACGTGCAGGTCTGCTCAGTGTAATGTGTGCGTAGGATAGTGTTAGTGTGCGGGGATCGCTGGTCGGCGCGGGCTGGGTGGGCTGAAGGGCCTGTTTCCGCGCTGTATCTCCAAACTAAAATACACGTGAAGTTTTGAAGGGGGACTGCACGGTGCCGGATGATGTTCCCAACTACTGCACACAGTTATACAGCTGGGAATGATGCTGGGAAGATTGACGAGGATTTTGTCATAAGTGATAGGAGCAGAATTAGGCCATTCGGCCCATCGTCTATGCCGCCATTTAAATCATGGCTGATCGATCCCTCCCTCCGAACCCCATTCTCCTGCCTTCTCCCCATAACCTCTGACACCCGCACTAAACAAGAATCTATCTATCTCTGCCTTAAAAATATCCACCGACTTGGCCTCCACAGCCCTCTGTGGCAGTAAGGGATTTGGGACTTACGGGGAGAAGAGGTGGAGATGAGGAGGAATTTCTTTAGGCAGCGGGTGGTGCATCTGTGGAATTCTTTGCCGCAAAAGTCTGTGGAGGCCAAGTCAGTGGATATTTTTCAGGCAGAAGAAGGGTCTCGACCCGAAACGTCGCCTATCTCCTTCGCTCCTTAGATGCTGCTGCACCCGCTGAGTTTCTCCAGCTTTTTGTGTAACCCTAGATAGATTCTTGATTAGTTCGGATGTCAGGGGTTGTGGGGAGAAGGCAGGAGAATGGGGTTAGGAGGGAGAGATAGATCAGCCGTGAATGAATGGTAGAGTAGACGTGATGAGCCGAATGGCCTAATTCTGATCCGAGGACGTATATGAGCAGAGGTGCTTCGAGGGTAGTGTTGTACGATGCGTTAAGCCCATGCGCCAAGCACGGGTGACCAGCGATGCCCCGCACGTGCGGGGGGCGTCCGTAGCCGCACGGTTGCTCCATCCCTGTGCAGCGGCTCCAATGCATCTTACAACCATCCACAGAGAGTCCGTCGGCGAAACTGGGCTCCAGGAAGCCACGGGCCGGTCTCGGTGTCTGTGGTCAGCTCGGCACGTTGTCCTGCATCCAGCATGGTGTGGGGCAGAGGTAGTGAGGGGAGGGGAGGTGGGGGGGGGGAAGGGGTTGGGACGGAGAGGGGAATCAGGAGTGGTGGGACATGTTACTGATCAGTCCCCTCAGCTGCTTGGCCACCGTGTCGATGAGCTTCTGCTTGTCCCGCTCGTTCTTACGGAACTGTGCAAAGACATTGTTCTTCCGGCTGCTGTCCCTCATCCTGCAGGCAAACAAAACACAGCCGGTGTTTTAGAGGCACTGAACGTTACTCGCTTATCACCCCATTCCCATCCCGCTGAGTTACTCCGGCATTTTCATGCCTCCACCCACACCTCACGCTGCCTCAGCATGGCCAGCAGCATCATCACGGACCAGTCTCACCCCCGGCCACTCCCTCTTCTCCCCTCTCCCATCAGGCAAGAGGTACAGAAGCGTGAAAACGCACACCTCCAGATTTCAGGTAGTCCTTGCTTTCTCCCTCCTTCCCCTCCCCTTCCCACCTCTCCCGCAGCCTACTGTCTCCATCTCTTCCTTTCTTCTTCCCCCCCCCCACCCTTCCACATCAGTCTGAAGAAGGGTCTCGACCCGAAACGTCGCCTATTCCTTCTATCCATAGATGCTGCCCCACCCGCTGAGATTCTCCAGCATTTTTGTCTACCTCTGGATTCCGGGACAGTTTCTTCCCAGCTGTTATCAGGCAACTGAACCATCCTACCACAACCACAGAGCTGTGCTGAACTACTATCTACCTCATTGGAGACCCTCGAACTATCCTTGATCGGACTTTGCTGGCTTTACCTTGCATTAAACGTTATTCCCTTATCAGGAATCTATACACTGCAAACGGCTCGATTGTAATCATGTATAGCCTTTCCGCTGACTGGTTAGCATGCAACAAAAAGCTTTTCTCTGTGCCTTGGTACGCTTGACGATGAACTAAACTAAACCAAACTCGTGTCTCTCGCAGTGTGGGGCATCCGTCAGACCAGCTGCACAGTAAGTGTGCTGCTCACAGCAGTGGTCCACAACTGTCACATACACGGAGGTACAAGGAATAGGTGATGTTTCGGGTTGTGTCGGAGGAAAAAAGCTTCATTTTGCATGCTATCCAAATAGACAGACATAGATACAACCAACTAGAGCAAAGGGGAAGATACAGAGTGCAGAATATAGATATCAGCAGTCACAACTTCACACGATGTCGGAGTAGAATTAGGCCATTCGGCCCATCGAGTCTATTCTGCCATTCAATCGCGGCTGATCTCTGCCTCCTAACCCTATTCTCCTGCCTTCTCCCCATAACCCTCTGACAACCGTTTGAATCAGGAATTTGTCTGTCTCTGCCTTAAAAATATCCACTGACTTGGCCTCCACAGCCCTCTGTGGCAATGAATTCCACAGATTAACTACCCTCTGACTAAAGAAGTTCCTCCTCGCCTCCTTTCTAAAAGAGCGCCCTTTAATTTTGAGGCTGTGACCTCTGGTCCAAGACTCTCCCACCAGTGGAAACATCCTCTCCACATCCACTCTATCCAGGCCTTTCACTATTCTGTACGTTTCAATGAGGTCCCCTCCCACTCATCCTTCTAAACTCCAGCGAGTACAGGCCCAGTGTTGACACATGCTCATCACATGTTAACCCACTCATTCCTGGGATCATTCTTGTAAAAACCTCCCCTGGACCCTCTCAAGAGCCAGCGCATCCTTCCTCAGATATGATGCCCAAAACTGCTCGCAGTTGCTCCTCACTTCTTCACACTGGGAATTAACGGAAGGACCGTTTGCGCGCTAGCCCGAAGGGCCTGTTTCCGCGCTGTATCTCTGAACTAAACTGAGAAAAAAATGCGCTACTCACGCTCGAGCAATCCTGAGATGCAGCGGAAGCAAAAGGGAACAAGTAATGATCAGAAATAATCAAAGCAATTAGAACATAAACACAGAACAGTAGTGTAGGGACCTGACATGGGACGGGGGGGGGGGGGGGGGGTGAGGGGAAGAGAACTAAGAGAGACTGGGGGTGGAGGAGGTGGGGGGTGGAGGAAGAAGGACTATATCGAATACTTTTGTCGGCACCAGTTACAAGCCGACTATTGCATACTTATAGACAATAGGCAATAGACAATAGGTGCAGGAGTAGGGCATTCGGTCTTCGAGCCAGCACCGCCATTCAATATGGTCATAGCTGATCATCCACAATCAGTACCCCGTTCCTGCCTTCTCCCCATATCCCCTGACTCCACTATTTTTAAGAGCCCTATCTAGCTCTCTCTTGAAAGCATCCAGAGAACCGGCCTCCACCGCCCTCTGAGGCAGAGAATTCCACCGACTCACCACTCTTTGTGAGAAAAAGTGTTTCCTCGTCTCCGTTCTAAATGGCTTACCCCTTATTCTTAAACTGTGGCCCCTGGTTCTGGACTCCCCCAACATCGGAAACATGTTTCCTGCCTCTAGCGTGTCCAAACGCTTAATAATCCTACATGTTTCAATGATCGTAAATCAATGTTCATACCGTTGGGGTGTAAGCTGCCCAAGCAAAATATGAGGTGCTGTTCCTCCAATTTACTTAGGGACAGAAAGGTTAGTATGCGTATATGGGAATGGGAAGGAGAGTTATGACCTAATGACCAATCTTCGGACTTGCAAGCTGGCTGCTGTAAATTGTCCCCCGTATGTAAGATTGAGCTAGTCTTGACACATCAGAGATACAGCTCTGGATCAGGCCCTACGGCCCACCGAGTCCGCACCAACCAGCGATCACCCCGCACACTTGCACCATCCTACACATTAGGGATAATTTACAGAAGGCAATTAACCTACACTCCCGCACGTCTTTGGAGTGTGGGAGGAAACCGGAGCACCCGGAGAAAACCCACGCGGGTCACGGGGAGAACGTACAAATTCCGTACAGACAGCGCCCTTAGTCAGGATGGAAGCCAGGTCTCTGGCGCTGTGAGGCAGCAACTCTACCGCTGCGCCACCGTGCCGCCCCTATTGTACGGGTGATCGCAGGTCGGCATGGCTTCAATGGGCTGAAAGGCCAGTTTCCACATGGGATTTCTAAACTAAACTCACCTGAACTAAACTAAACCAACTTCTATGTACATTCACATAACCCATATCCCTCCATTCATTCCCCGCATGTCCACGTACATATCCAAAACTCTCTTAAAACACCACTATGGTGTCTGCCCATTGCAGCCGTCGCCTCCATCTGGTTGTACCACGAACTGATGGGCCCGGTCCTCTTCAGCACTTGTTCCCCGGGGTACGTCCTTTAATTCTGAGGCTGTGCCCTCTGGTCCTAGACTCTCCCACCAGTGGAAACATCCTCTCCACATCCACTCTATCCAGGCCTTTCAATATTTGCTAAGTTTCAATGAGGCCCCCCTCATTCTTCTCTCCATATTCATTGACTCTACTAGCCCCTAGAGCTCTATCTAACTCTCTCTTAAATCCATCCAGTGACTTGGCCTCCACTGCCCTCTGTGGCAGGGAATTCCATAAATTCACAACTTTCAAAAAAGTTTTTTCTCACCTCAGTCTTAAACGACCTCCCCTTTATTCTAAGACTGTGGCCCCTGGTTCTGGACTCGCCCAACATTGGGAACATTTTTCCTGCATCTAGCTTGTCCAGTTCTTTTATAATTTTAGGGTTACACAAAAAACTGGAGAAACTCAGCGGGTGCAGCAGCATCTAAGGAGCGAAGGAGATAGGCGACGTTTGTCGCCTATCTCCTTCGCTCCTTAGATGCTGCTGCACCCGCTGAGTTTCTCCAGCTTTTTGTGTAACCCTCGATTCTCCAGCATCTGCAGTTCCTTCTTTAACACTTTTATAATTTTATATGTTTCTATAAGATCTCCCCTCATCCTTCTAAGCTCCAGTGAATACAAGCCTAGTCTTTTCAATCTTTCCTCATATGACAGTCCCTCCATCCCAGGGATCACTCGTGAACCTACGCTGCACTGCCTCAATCACAAGGATGTCCTTCCTCAAATTAGGAGACCAAAACTGTGCACAATACTCCAGATGTGGTCTCACCAGAGCCCTATACAACAGCAGAAGAACCTCTTTACTCCTATACTGAAATCCTCTTGTTATGAAGGCCAACATTCCATTAGCTTTCTTCACTGCCTGCTGTACCTGTAAGCCAACTTTCAGTGACCGGTGTACAAGGACGCCCAGATCTCGCTGCACCTCCCCCTTACCTAACCTAACCCCATTGAGATAATAATCTGCCCCCTTGTTTTAGCCGCCAAAGTGGATAACCTCAATTTATCTGCATTATACTGCATCTGTCACGCATCTGCCCACTCACTCAACCTGTCCAGGTCACCCTGCAACCTCCTAACATCCTCTTCACAGTTCACACTGCCATCCAGCTTTGTGTCATCCGCAAACTTGCTGGTGTTGCTCCTAATTCCCTCTCCCAATCATTAATATATATGGTAAACAGTTGCGGCCCCAACACCGAGCCTTGCGGCACTCCACTCGCCACTACCTGCCATTCTCAAAAGGACCCGTTCACTCCTACTCTTTGCTTCCGGTCTGCCAACCAATTTTCTATCCAAGTCAACACCCTACCCCCAATACCATGTGCTCTAGTTTTAGTCACCAGTGTCCCGTGCAAGACCTTATCAAAGGCTTTCTGAAAGTCTAGATACACTACATCCACTGGCTCCCCTTCATCCATTTTACTTGTCATATCCTCAAAATCCTCAGAAGATTAGTCAAGCATGATTTCTCTTTCATAAATCATAGAAACATAGAAATTAGGTGCAGGAGTAGGCCATTCGGCCCTTCGAGCCTGCACCGCCATTCAATATGATCATGGCTGATCATCCAACTCAGTATCCCGTACCTGCCTTCTCTCCATACCCTCTGATCCCCTTAGCCACAAGGGCCACATCTAACTCCCTCTTAAATTTAGCCAATGAACTGGCCTCAACTACCCTCTGTGGCAGAGAGTTCCAGAGACACACCACTCTCTGTGTGAAAAAAGTCCTTCTCATCTCAGTCCTAAAGGATTTCCCCCTTATCCTTAAGCTGTGACCCCTTGTCCTGGACCTCCCCAACATCGGGAACAATCTTCCTGCATCTAGCCTGTCCAACCCCTTAAGATCCATGTTGACTTGGACTAATCCTTTTACTGTTATCCAAATGCCCCATTATTACCTCTTTAATAATTGACTCCAGCATCTTTCCCACCACCGGTCAGGCTAACTGGTCTGTAATTCCCCGTTTTCCCTCTCGCTCCTTTCTTGAAAAGTGGGATTTAACATTAGCTATCCTCCAATCCACAGGAACCGATCCTGAATCTATTGAACGTTGTTAGTTAAGAGAAGGTGACAACGAAGCAAACAGAGATAAAATGTAATCAGTGGGACTGGGAAGGGGGAGGGATGGAGAGAGACGGAAAGCAAGGGTTACTTGAAAGTTGGAGAAGTCAATATTCAGACCACTGGGGTGGAACTGACAATAGACACAAAAAGCTGGAGTAACTCAGCGGGTTAGACAGCATCTCTGGAGAAAAGGAAACGTTTCGGGTTGAGACCCTTCTACTGGGGTGTAAGCTATCCCAAGTGAAATATGAGGTGCTGTTCCTCCAATTTGTGCTGGGCCTCACTCTGACAGTGGAGGAGGCCCAGGACTGGAAGGTCGGTGTGGGAATGGGAGGGGGAGCTATGGTGTTTGGCAACCTGGTCAATGGGAGGGAGGTTGGTTTTGTGTGATGGTCTGGGCTGCGTCCACCATAGACTTACTTCTCCAGCAGAGTCAGGGCGGTGGTCGGGTTCACTCGCAGATACTTGCATCCCGGCTGCCCGTAGTCGGCCAAGTACGTCGACCAGTCCCACTGGAGGAAGAGGTCCAGGAGCTGAGGGGACAAAGTGGGGCAGAGGATTAGAGAGAAGGCAGAGAGTCTGGTAGACAAAAACGCTGGAGGCCTTTGGCGATCGTTTACCGAGCTGGAAGGCTTCCAAGCATAGAAGCATAGACAATAGGTGCAGGAGTAGGCCATCCGGGCCTTCCAGCCAGCGCCGCCATTCAATGTGATCATGGCTGATCATCCAGAATCAGTACCCCGTTCTTGCCTTCTCCCCATATCCCTTAGAAACATAGAAAATAGGTGCAGGAGGAGGCCATTCGGCCCTTTGAGCCAGCACCACCATTCATTATGACCATGGCTGATTGTCCCCAATCAATAACCCGTGCCTGCCTTCTCCCCATATCCCTTAGAAACATAGAAAATAGGTGCAGGAGGAGGCCATTCGGCCCTTCGAGCCAGCACCACCATTCATTATGATCATGGCTGATCGTCCCCAATCAATAACCCGTGCCTGCCTTCTCCCCATATCCCTTGATTCCACTAGCCCCTAGAGCTCTATCTAACTCTCTCTTAAATCCATCCAGTGATTTGGCCTCCACTGTCCACTGTGGCAGGGAATCCCACAAATTCACAACTCTCTGTGTGAAAAAGTATTTTCTCACCTCAGTCTTAAATGGCCTCCCCTTTATTCTAAGACTGTGGCCCCTGGTTCTGGACTTGCCCAACATTGGGAACATTTTTCCTGCATCTAGCTTATCCAGTCCTTTTATATGTTATATGTTTCTATAAGATATGTTTCTATAAGATCCCCCCCTCGTCCTTCTAAACTCCAGTGAATACAAGCCAAGTCTTTTCAATCTTTCCTCATATGACAGTCCCGCCATCCCAGGGATCAATCTCGTGAGCCTACGCTGCACTGCCTCAATCACAAGGATGTCCTTCCTCAAATTTGGTGACCAAAACTGTACACAATACTCCAGAGATGTGGTCTCACCAGAACCCTATACAACTACCTTTTGCTATATCCAATTCTTGAAAACATCCAGTGAATTGGCCTCCACTGCCTTCTGTGACAGAGAATTCCACAGACTCACAATTCTGTTTTTTCCTCATCTCAGTCCCGCACGGCCTACCCCTTATTCCTAAACTGTGAGCCCTAGAAAGAGCGCAGAGTCTGGTGATCATTTGCGGCGATGGAAGGCTTAGAAAGGTCCAGGAAGGGGAAATAAATTAACAAAGGATTCTCCGCGAAAGATGTGAACGCTGCCCGGTCCATCACGGGTTCTGACCTCCCCACCATCGAAGGGATTTACCGGAGTCGCTGCCTCAGAAAGGCAGCCAGCATCGTCAGGGACCCACACCACTCTGGCCACCCTCTCATTTCACCCCTGCCATCGGGTTGAAGGTACAGGTGCCTGATAACTGTAACGTCCAGATTCAGGACCAACTTCAATTGCTGCGCCATTGTGCCGCCCAAAATAAGGCAGTAAAGATTCAGAGAATAGACACAAAATGCTGGAGTAACTCAGCAGGACAGGCAGCATCTTCAGAAGTGTCTCGGCCCGAAACGTCACCCATTCCTTCTCTCCAGAGATGCTGCCTGTCCCGCTGAGTTACTCCAGCATTTTGTCCCCATCTTCGGTTTAAATCAGCAGCTGCAGTTCCTTCCTACTACACAAGATCCGGAAGGCATAGATTTAAGGTGCAACAGCAAGGATGTTGCCTCTCAGCTCCCACAGTCTTCAGTATTTACATGCCTCCTCATCTGATGAACTCTGATCCTATCAGTAGATAGAACGTCGAACAATACAGCACAGGAACAGGCCCTTCGGCCCACCCCACCAGTCGACTATTTGCGTGCTAGCCAGATCTACAATCGCAGATGACGATCGCTCCACTCTCTTAAATCTCCAGTCCTACAGGAATGTTTCTTTAACTATGATTCGATTTGAGTACAAGAGCAGGGAGGTTCTACTGCAGTTGTACAGGGTCTTGGTGAGGCCACCCCTGGAGTATTGCGTACAGTTTTGGTCTCCTAATCTGAGGAAAGACATTCTTGCCACAGAGGGAGTACAGAGAAGGTTCACCAGACTGATTCCTGGGATGGCAGGACTTCCATATGAAGAAAGACTGGATAGACTCGGCTTGCACTCGCTGGAATTTAGAAGATTGAGGGGGGATCTCATAGAGACTTACAAAATTCTTAAGGGGTTGGACAGGCTAGATGCAGGAAGATTGTTCCCGATGTTGGGGAAGTCCAGGACAAGGGGTCACTGTTTAAGGATAAGGGGGAAGTCTTTTAGGACCGAGATGAGAAAATCATTTTTCACACAGAGAGTGGTGAATCTGTGTAATTCTCTGCCACAGAAGGTAGTTGAAGCCAGTTTGTTGGCTATATTTGGAGGGAGTTTGATGTGGCCCTTGTGGCTAATGGGATCAGGGGGTATGGAGAGAAGGCAGGTACAGGATACTGAGTTGGATGATCAGCCATGATCATATTGAATGGCTGTGCAGGCTTGAAGGGCCGAATGGGCTACTCCTGCACCTATTTTCTATGTTTCTATGTTTTAAATTCTTCTCAGATCTATCGTTTATCATGCATCTATACACTGTAAACGGCACGAATGCAATCGTGTATTGTCTCTCCGCTGGCTGGATAGCACGCAGCAAAAGCTTTTCACTGCACACGCACGCGGCAATAAACTAAACTGAACTGGACCTGAACTGCACGCAACGCACCAAATGCAGCCAAATCAAAGTCCTTCAAGGTCGCCACGTGACTTCCTGACTTTTATACGCTAGGTAGAAGCAAGGAACTACAGGTGCTGGAGTCTTGCATGGGACACAAGGGCGGCACGGTGGCGCAGAGGTAGAGTTGCTGCCTTAAGGGCCAGTCCCACTTGGCGATTATTTCCGACGACTGCCGGCAACATTGACCGACGTATCAAGTCACCGAAGAATTCGCGGCGTGATGACGCATTGACGCGCGGTGTTTTTTCGAGTGTCGCAACATTTTTATAGTCGCGGCTGGATTTTGAAATGTTCAAAATCATTTGGCGACGCTGATATGACGCCGGCAGTCGCCGGAAAAAAATCGGCAAGGGGGCAGGCCCTTTAGAGCACCAGGGACCCGGGTTCCATCCTGGCTACGGGTGCTTTCTGTGCAGAGTTTGTACGTTCTCCCTGTGACCGCGTGGGTTTCCCCCGGGCGCTCCGGTTTCCAACCGCTCTCCAAAGACCCGCAGGTTTGTAGGTTAATTAATTTTGCTAATTAATTATTGTAAATTGTCCCTCGTGTGTAGGACAGAGCCAGTGTGCGGGGTGATCGCTGGTCGGCGCGGACTCGGTGGGCAGAGTTAAAGGCAGACAAGAGTGCTGGAGAAACTCAGCGGGTGCAGCCGCATCTATGGGGCAAAGGAAACAGACAACGTTTCGGGCCGAAACCCTTCTTCAGACTGATGTTGGGTTTGGGGGGGCATCTCAGAGTAAATACAAAGTGCTGTGGTAACGCAGCGGGTCAGGATGTATCTCTGGAAGACATGGCCAGACAAGGTGTTGGGTTGGGACAGTTCTTCAGCCCGACGCCTATACTATATAAGGCGGCCGATCAAGGCAAGCTTGCCAGGGAGATTTGAATATTTTAATTTAGTTTTGTTTAGAGATACAGCATGGAAACAGCCCCTCCAGCCCACCGAGTCCGTGCCGACCAGCAATCACCCCGTACACTAGCACTATCTACACTGGGGACAATTTACCAAAGCCAAATAGGTACGTCTTTGGAGCGTGGGAGGAAACCGGAGCACCCGGAGAAAGCCTACCTGGTCACGGGGAGAACGTGCAAACTCCGTACAGACAGCGCCCGTAGTCAGGATGGAACCCGGATCTCTGGCGCTGTGAGGCAGCGACTCTACCGCTGCGCCACCGTGCCGACCTATGACTCCAGTTTAAACGGCATCGATGAATATGGTTTTGTTCTTTCTGAAGCTTTTTGTTTCTGGGTAAAAGCATTGTCCTGAACGTTACTGCACGGACTCTCCAAAACAAGGCTGCAAAGTATCCTGGAGTTAAGCCAGATGTAGGAAATACTCGAAGATAGACACAAAAAGCTGGAGTAACTCAGCGGGACGGGCAGCATCTCTGGAGAGAAGGAATGGGTGACGTTTCGGGTCGAGACCCTTCGTCAGGCTGGCTAGGGAGAAGGAAAGTGAGAGATATGGACGGTGATGTGGAGAGATAAAGAACAACGAGTGACAAATATGCAAAAAAGTAACGATGATAAAGGGGACAGGCCACTGTTAGCTCGAAATACTCAGCGGGCCAGGCCTGGTTGGCGAGTTAAGGTTAGCTCGAAATACTCAGCGGGCCAGGCCTGGTTGGCGAGTTAAGGGCCTGTCCCACCAGCATGCAACTCCATGCGATGAGCGCGACCTAACATGGTCGCTTGAGGCGTCGCGGGGCCGGTCCCACTTCGATCGCCGGAGCCGTGCGGAATCGTGCGGAGTTCGTCCCGACATCGCGCGGGGCTCCAAAAAACTGACTATGTTCAAAAATTCCGCGCGGCAACGACTTGTCGGCTCGCAGTCACCTCGACGGATTACACACCGCCCCGACATCGTGCCTCCGTGAACCTATCTGTAGGTGCCTCCGTGACCCTCTATGTGTGTGGCTCCGTGGCCCTCTGTGTGTGTGCCTCTGTGCCCCTCTCTGTATGTCCCTCTGTCCTGGCGAACTTACCTTAAGACTTCGCTCCAAGTTCGCCTCACTTTGCGCCGCGTTGCGCCACTCACCCGACCTCCGCACGGCCCTCGCTGCCGGTTTGGTCGCGCTTGCCGCATGCAGGCGCATGCTGGTGGGAACGGCCATGTACAGGGGATCACCCGACCTCCGCACGGCCCCCGCTTCTAGTTTGATCGCGCTCATTGCATGGAGTCGGATGCTGGTAGGACAGGCTCTTAACACCTCTTATCCTCTCTCCGCAGATACCGCCCAGTCCGCCCATCTCTCCGGCCGTTGGAATTCTCCACCACAGAAACGGCAGAATAAAATATCTCTTGGCTATCTCAGGCCCCTCCACCATTCACAAGGAACACGTTAGGACCTGCGTGGAGAACAGAACTCCAAGAATTCACACAAAGCTGGAGACTGTGCAGCGCTAGAATACGCATACTGTCAGGCTGCATCACAGCTTGGTTTAGGGACAGCTGTGCCCAAGGCTACAAGACATTGCAGAGAGTGGGGTTAGGAGGGAGAGATAGATCAGCCATGATTGAATGGCGCAGTAGACTTGAAGGGCCGAATGGCCTAATTCTGCTCCTATCACTTATCACCTTATGACCTGAAATCAATGTTCACACCGCTGGGGTGTAAGCTGCCCAATCGAAATACGAGGTGCTGTTCCTCCAATTTGCGCTGGGCCTCACTCTGGCAATGGAGGAGGCCCAGGACAGAAAGGTCAGATTGGGAATGGGAGGGGGAGTTAAAGTGTTTGGCAACCGGGAGATCGTGTCGGTCGAGGTGGATTGAGCGTAAGTGTTCAGCGAAACGATCACTATGTTTATGCTGCAGATGCTGGTTTAGTCTGAAGAAGGGTCTCGACCCGAAACGTCACCCATTCAATGTGATCATAGCTGTGATTCAACCATCAGGCTTGTGGACCGCCCTGTACATGATTAACCACAGCCCCACCTCAGCACTAAACCACTGCATACTCTGCTCGAAGCACGTTGTTTCGTGTAGGTTGGAGAAACAGCATGGAAGCAGGCCCTTCGGCCCACCGAGTCCATGCCGATCATCCCACAATCCCGACTATGTTCCCCCACTTTCTCATTCACCCCCTACACACTAGGGGGCAATTGGCATTGGGACGATCAGTCCACAAATCCGCACGTCTTTGGGTTGTGGGGAGGAGAACGAAGCACCCAAAGGAAACCCACGCAGTCACAGTGAGAACGTGCAAACTCCACACAGACAGCACCCATAGTCTGGAACGATTGTGGACGCAGCCCAGACCATCACACAAACCAACCTCCCTTCAATTGACTCCATCCACACCTCACGCTGCCTCGGCAAGGCCAGCAGCATCATCAAGGACCAGACACACCCTGGCCACTCCCTCTTCTCCCCTCTCCCATCAGGCAAGAGGTACAGAAGTGTGAAAACGCACACCTCCAGATTCAGGGACAGTTTCATCCCAGCCGTTATCAGGCAACTGAACCATCCTACCACAACCAGAGAGCAGTCCTGACTTACTATCTACCTCATTGGTGACCCTCGAACTATCCTTGATCGGACTTTACTGGCTTTAAATTGCACTAAACGTTATTCCCTTGTCATGTACCTGTACACTGTGAATGGCTCGACTGTAATCATGTATTGTCTTTCTGCTGGCTGGTTAGCACCCAACAACAGCTTTTCACTGTACCTCGGTACACGTGACAATAAACTAAACTGAACTGACTCTGCTCTAAGTACTTTGTTTGATTTATTTAGAGAATCAACAAGAAAGCAGGCCTAACGACCCCCCGAGTCCATGCCGACCATCGATCACCCGTTCACACTAGCTCTCATCCACTCCCTACATACTAGGGGACAAATTACAGAGGGATGATCAGTCTACAAACCTGCTTGGGATGTGGGAGGAAACCGGAGTACCCGGAGAAGCCTACGCCATCGCAGCGAGAACGTGCAAACTCCACACAGACAGCATTTGAGGTCAGGATTGAACCTGGGTCCCTGGCGCTGTGAGGCAGCAGCTCTACCCGCTCTTTAGATTCGCCCCATCGTGGTTTAATTTGCGGAGATTAGCTGATAGTTTATAGTATGTTTATTTTGGTGTTGCTACATCACCTGTGACGCTGCAGCAAGTACCAATGTTATTGTTGTGATTCATATCCGGTGCATATGACAAAAACACCCTCGACTCTTGCATTAGAGTCAAGGAGTGATACAGTGTGGGAACAGGCCCTTCAGCTCAACTTGCCCACACCGGCCAACATGTCCCATCTACACTAGTCCCACCCGCCTGCGTTTGGCCCGTATCCCTCCAAGCCTGTCCTATCCATGTACCTGTATGTACCATGTACATACTACTAGTATATACCACTGCACTAGTGGCAACAGTACAGAGGCCAATTAATGTACAAACCCGCACGCCTTTGAGCTGTTTGGTTCAGTTTAGTTTATTGAGGATCTGTCCTGGTCCCTCAACACCTCAAAGCTGATCAAAAAGGCGCCTTTACTTTCTGAGGAGGCTCACAAAAGCCCACCCGTCCCCCCAGATCCTGACCAACTTTTACCGCTGTACCATCAAAAGCATCCTAACCACCTGCTTTACGCTATGGTACAGCAGTTGCACCGTGGCAGACAGGAAGGCACTACAACGGGTGGTGAAAACCGCCCAGTACATCATCGGCCATGGATGCCCTCCACCGAAAACGGTGTCTGAGACGGGCCGGGAAGATCATCAAGGACCCCTCACACCCTAACCATGGACTGTTTGCCCTCCTACCATCAGGGAGGCGGTACAGGAGCCTCAGGTCCCGCACTAGTAGGATGAGGAACAGCTTCTACAATAAAGCCATCACACTGCTGAACTCGGAGTCCCGCCGATAGATTTCTCCAGTCTCTTGTCTGTATTCTGTATTTATTTTTCTATATTGCTATCACTACTAACCGACGCTAAACTGCATTTCGTTGTACCCATACTTGTATTTGTGCAATGACATTAAAGTTGAATTGAATTGAATTGAATTGTCACGTGTACCGAGCTACAGTGAAAAGCTTTTGTTGCGTGCGATCCAGTCAGCGGAAAGATAACACATGATTACAATCGAGCCATTCACAGTGTACGGATACATGATAAGGGAATAACGTTTAGTGCGAGGTAAAGCCAGCAAAGTCCGATCAAGGATAGTTCGAGGGTCACCAATGAGGTAGGTAGTAGTTCAGCACTGCTCTCTAGTTGTGGTAGGATGGTTGAGTTGCCTGATAACAGCTGGGAAGAAACTGTCCCTGAATCTGGAGGTGTGCGTTTTCACACTTCTGTACCTTTTGCCCGATGGGAGAGGGGAGAAGAGGGAGTGGCCTTTGTGTGACTGGTCCTTGATTAAGTTGCCGGCCTTGCCGAGGCAGCGTGAGGTGTAGATGGAGTCAATGGAAGGGAGACACAAAATGCTGGAGTAACTCAGTGGGACAGGCAGCAGCTCTGTTTTTCTTTGAAGGAATGGGTGAGGTTTCGGGTCTAGACCCTTCGTCAGACTGAGGGGAGAGGGAGTCACAGATGTAAGGAAGGGTAAGCTGTGAAAACGAGACATCAAAGGAGATTAAAAGATTAAGGAAAATGTGGAATAGTGTGGATCATTGTTGGTTGGGAGAAGGTGGCAACGAAGCGTGCAGAGATAAAAATGGAATCAGGGGACAGTCTGACTTTGGGTCGAGGTAGAAGAGAAACCCCACGCGGTCATGGGGAGAACGTGCAAACTCCACACAGAGACGCACCAGAGGTCAGGATCGAACCCAGGCCCCTGGGGCTGTGAGGCAGCAGCTCTACCCGCTGTGCCACCATGCCGCCCCTTACTTCTCCCTGCAGTTTACCAGGCTAATGTGCAAGAAGGAACTGCAGATGCTGGTTTAATCCGAAGATAGGCACAAACAGGTGGAGTTACTCAGCGGGACAGGAAGCTTCTCTGGAGAGAAGGAATGGGTGACGTTTCGGGTCGAGGCCCTTCTTCAGACTTTGATTTTTAAACCGGCATCTGCAGTTCTTTCGAGATCAAGCGTAGACATAGCCATTGTTTGGCTGAACACTTACGCTCAATCCACCTCGACCGACACGATCTCCCGGTTGCCAAACACTTTAACTCCTCCTCCCATTCCCACACTGACCTTTCTGTCACCTGAAACGTCACCCATTCCTTCTCTCCAGAGATGCTGCCTGTCCCGCTGAATTTACAAGGCTAGAACCTGCTGCCGACTCCTTTGACCCAAAGAAACTTTCCTGAACTGGATCTGAACTCCGCTCTTTGGAGATGAATGGCCATCGCGCTGACTAGCTACACCCCCACCCCTCACCTCCCCAATCCATATCCCTTCCAAATCACTGCCTCTCCCTTCAATCTGGCCCTCGCATGTAACAAACAGATTATGTGTAAAGCACTTCCTTCCAGTTTAACAATAACCGCTGCCTTTTCTTTGTGTCTCGGAGCAGAGGTTTAGAGTTCAGGAGATAGAAAGCCCGCACGTGCCTCGAAGGGTTCAAGTGAAGGTTACTGGCAGCCAGCCAGGGCTCAGGCAAATATGTGAAATATCCTTCAACTAAAACAAAAAAAAACGCACAGCACAGGGTTGCAATTAAAACCCAGCGATAGCTCCGTCGGCAGCGGAGTTTTGCGAAGAGCGTTTTAGCGAGAGAACTACTGGTAATTGCGATTGAGTGGGCTGTGAGTGATAGTTTGGTGGTGGCACCCACACACACACGCGCGCTCCACACACACACACGCGCGCACTCCACACACACACACACTCCACACACACACACGCGCACTCCACACGCACACAAGCGGGCTCCACACACACGCACACACACGTGCGCTCCACACGCGCGCGCCCCACACACACACACACAAACGCTCCACACACACACACACACTCCACACACACGCACGCACGCTCCCCACACACACACACAAACGCTCCACACACACACACACTCCACACACACACGCACGCTCCCCACACACACACAAACGCTCCACACATACACACGCTCCACACACACACACACACTCCACATACACACGCACGCACGCTCCCCACACACACACACAAACGCTCCACACACACACACACTCCACACACACACGCACGCTCCCCACACACACAAAAACGCTCCACACACACACACACATACACACGCTCCACACACACACACACAAACGCTCCACACACACACACACTCCACACACACACGCACGCTCCCCACACACACACAAACGCTCCACACACACACACACACATACACACGCTCCACACACACACACACACACACGCTCCACAAACACACACACACGCTCCACACACACACGGTCCACACACACCCACACACACACACACGCACGCTCCCCACACACACACACACACACAAACGCACCACACACACACACGCTCCACACACACACACACACACACACGCTCCACACACACACACACACACACGCGCTCCACACACACACACACACACACGCTCCACACACACACACACACACACAAACGCTCCACACACACACACGCGCTCCACACACACACACACACACACACACGCGCTCCACACACACACACACACACGCTCCACACACACACACACAAACGCTCCACACACACACACGCGCTCCACACACACACACGCTCCACACACACACACACACACCCAAACGCACCACACACACACACGCTCCACACACACACACGCTCCACACACACACACACACACACACACACACACGCTCCACACACACACACACACACATGCTCCACACACACACACACACACTCCACACACACGCGCTCCACACACACACACGCTCCACACACACGCTCCACACACACACACACACGCTCCACACACACACACACGCTCCACACACACACACACACACACACACACACGCTCCACACACACACACACGCTCCACACACACACACGCGCTCCACACACACACACACACACACGCTCCACACACACACACACACACAAACGCTCCACACACGCACACACGCGCTCCACACACACACACACACACACACACACACGCGCTCCACACACACACACACACACGCTCCACACACACACACACAAACGCTCCACACACACGCGCGCTCCACACACACACACGCTCCACACACACACACACACACCCAAACGCACCACACACACACACGCTCCACACACACACACACACACGCTCCACACACACATGCTCCACACACACACACTCCACACACACGCGCTCCACACACACACACGCTCCACACACACGCTCCACACACACACACACACGCTCCACACACACACACACGCTCCACACACACACACACATACACGCTCCACACACACACACACACGCTCCACACACACACACACACACACACACACACGCTCCACACACACACACACACGCTCCACACACACACACACACACACACACACACACACACACACACGCACACACGCGCTACACACACACACACACACACACACACACACACACACACACACACACACACACACACACACACACACACACACACACACACACACACACACACACACACACACACACACTGGACAGGCCAGGGCAGTGATAATAAGGCAGCGGCCGGCATTCACTGACTCAGGGCAGTGGAGGCAAGGGCCATTCGTCCAGAACCAGGGGTCACACCCCTTAAAAATAAGGGGTAGGCCATTCAGGACTGAGATGAGGAAAAACGTTTTCACCCAGAGAGTTGTGAATCTGTGGAATTCTCTGGCACAGAAGGCAGTGGAGGCCAATTCGCTGGATGTTTTCAAGAGAGAGCTAGATTTAGCTCTTAGGGCTAACGGAATCAAGGGATGTGTGGAAAAAGCAGGAACGGGGTAGTGATTCAGCCATGACCATATTGAACGGCGGTGCTGGCTCGAAGGGCCGAATGGCCTACTCCCGCACCTATTTTCTATGTTCCTATGTCTCGCTCCTCCACGCTTGAGAACGACACAATTGGGAAGGGTTCGGAGTGCAGAAAACAACACACTCTGTCCCCACCCCTCCCCACCCCTCCCTTCCCCTCGCTATCTCACACGGAAGCAGTGCCGAGAGCTGTTTTGGAAGGAAGTGGTCGCAAGTTAACCTTGGTGATCGACGCAATTCCCACAGTGTTTGGCATGTTGTTTCTCACCATTGGGATGATCAGGGCGCTGGGGGGGGGTGAGAGATTTACGAGGATGCTGAGCGGGACCCGAGGGCTTGAGCTGATGGTCGGATAGGAGGAAAAATGAATGCATACAAATAACACAATGTCTGAGCAATGGAGAAGACACAGGGTGCAGGATATAGTTCTCAGCATTGTAGCGCACCAGTTCCAGAGACAAAGTCCTCAATGGGGTAGTGGTGAATCGGACAGTCCCCGACCCGAGCAAAAATGTTTGAAATTTTTCGAGGATGCAACAAGTAGAATGGATAAGGGAGAGCCAGTGGACGTGGTGTATCTGGACTTTCAAAAAGCCTTTGACAAGGTCCCACACAAGAAATTAGTGTGCAAAATTAGAGCGCATAGTATTGGGGGTAGGGTATTTACATGGATAGAGAAGTGGTTGGCAGACAGGAAGCAAAGAGGAGGAATTAACGGGTCCTTTTCTCAATGGTTCGGTGCTAGGACCCCAGTTATTTACAATATATATGAACGATTTGGACAAGGGAATTAAATGTGACATCTCCAAGTTTTCAGATGACACAAAGCTGGGCGGCAGTGTGAGCTGCGTGGAGGATGCTATGAGGCTGCAGGGTGACAGATAGGTTGGGTGAGTGGGCAGATGCATGGCAGATGCAGTATAATGTGGATAAATGTGAGTTGTCCACTTTGGTGGCAAGAAAAAGAAGGCAGATTATTATCTGAATGGTGTCATATTAGGAAACGGGGAGGTGCAATGGGACCTGGGTGTCCTTGTACATCAGTCACTAACAGTAAGCATGCAGGTACAGCAGGCAGTGAAGAAAGCTAATGACATGTTGGCCTTAATTGCAAGAGGATTTGAGTTTATGAGGAAGGAGGTCCTACTGCAGTTGGACAGGGCCCTGTTGAGACCACACCTGGAGAATTGTGTGCAATTTGGGTCTCCTAATTTGAGGAAGGACATTGAGGGAGTGCAGCATAGGTTCACCAGGTTAATTCCCAAAATGGCGGGGCTGACATATGATGAAAGAATGGGTCGACTGGGTTTGTATTTAGTGGAAGTTAGAACGAGGGGGAATCTCATAAAAACAAATAAAATTCTTAAAGAATTGAACAGGCTAGATGCAGGAAACATGTTCCCGATGTTGGGGAAGTCCAGAACCAGGGGTCACAGTTTAAGTATAAGGGGTAGGACATTTAGGCCTGAGATGAGGAAAACCATTTTCACTCAGAGAGTTGTGAATCTGTGGAATTCTCTGCCACAGATGGCAGTGGAGGCAAATTCATTGGATGTTTTCAAGAGAGGGTTAGATTTAGCTCTGCGGGCTAAAGGAATCAAGGGATATGGGGAAAAAGCAGGCACGGGGTGCTGATTTTAGATGATCAGCCATGATCATATTGAATGGTGGTGCTGGCTCGAAGGGCCGAATGACCTACTCCTGCACCAGTTTTTTTTAACGTTTCTATGTTTCCTATGGAAGGAGCGTTCAGAAGCCTGGTAACAGAGGGGAGGAAGCTGTTCCTGAGTCTGGTTGTGCGCGCTTTCAAGCTTCTGTACCTTCTGCCGGACGGGAGCGGGGAGAAGAATGAATGACCGGGGTGGGACAAGTCTGTAACTAGCAGGCAGTATTTCCGAGGCAGTGTGAAGTGTAGATGGAGTCGATGGCGGGCTGTGTGATGGACTGGGCTACATCTACAATGGTGGGGAGTCTCGCCTGTGTACCATTTATGGTATTATCTGACCTGTTCGGATAGCATGCAAAATAAATATTTTCTCGTGATATTAATAAACCTAAACCCGTACCAAGCGCACAAGGCTCGGACACATGCCCCGGTTTCTGTGGCTTAGATTAAGCCCGGGAAGCAAGTTTAATTTAGTTTAGTTTCGAGATACAGCGCGGAAACAGGCCCTTCGGCCCACCGAGTTCGCACCGACTAGCGATCCCGGCACACCAGCAGTATCCTACAAACTAGGGACAATTTACAAATTTTACTGAAGCCAATTAAGCTACAAACAAATTCACAAGTTATGGGAGTAGAATTAGGCCAATCGGCCCACCGAGTCCACTCCGCCATTCAATCATGGCTGATCTCTGCCTCCTAATCCCATTTTCCAGCCTTCTCCCCATAACCCCTGACCCCCGTTCTAATCAAGAATTTGTCTACCCCTGCCTTAAAAATATCCACTGACTTGGCCTCCACAGCCGTCTGTGGCAATGAGTTCCACAGATTAACTACCCTCTGACTAAAGAAGTTCCTCTTCACCTCCTTTCTAAAAGAGTTGCCTTTAATTCTGAGGCTAAGGTCTCTGGTCCTAGACTCTCCCGCCAGTGGAAACATCCTCTCCACATCCAAAGTATGACTTTCATTATTCTGCAAGTGAAGCATGCACACACAAACCCGCACATCTTCGGAGGAAACCAGAGCACCTGGAGGAAACCCATGCGGTCACGGGGAGAAGGTGCAAACTCTGTACAGACAGCAGTGTTTGTCCTTTTTTTGCTGTTTACGATGGGTGTTACAGAGTATTATGTTTACAATATGTTATTAAAGACGATGGGGAAAAGATTTACAAGGAATCTTAAGGGCCTGTCCCACTTGGCCGTCATTTACGCGACAGGCCGGTAGTGACTGACGCACGGCGGTCCCGCGCGTCATCATGCGTCCGCACAGCTGTCTGGAGCGCGTGACGTCATTTGAAGTTAGACACAAAAGGCAGGAGTAACTCAGCGGGACCGGCAGCATCTCTGGAGAGAAGGGATGGATGATGTTTCGGGTCGAGACTCTTCTTCAGACTGAAGAAGGGTCTCGACCCAATATGTCACCCGTTGCTTCTCTCCAGAGATGCTGCCATTCCCGCTCAGTTACTCCTGCCTTTTGTGTCTATCTCCAATCGTCTAGGCCCCGCTCTGGGAGTACGAGTGGGAGCGGATCCGGATCCGGATCCGCAACGGCCGTGAGCCTCAGGCCGAGCTCGGCGATCGCTTGCCTGCTTCTGCTGCTGTTGGAGGTGAGACGTTGCGTCGCGCCAGGGTGTCCCACTTTGGCCGCCATTTACGTGACAGGCCGGTGGCGCGCGAAGAATCCATGCCGAACGAAATCCTGGAGCGCTGCGCGATGACGCGTGCAACTCCACACTATTCCACGCCACTCCATGTGCCCGTCCCGCGCTACCCACACGCTACAAGGTCGCGCAAATGGCGGCCAAGTGGAACAGGCCCTTAAGTGGTAACTTTTTCACACAAAATGTGGTGGGTGTATGGAACGAGGAGGTAGTTGAGGCAACGTTTAAGAAACATTTAGACAGGTACATGGATAGGATAGGTACATGGTCTCCAAATTTGAGGAAGGACATTCTTGCTATTGAGGGCATGCAGCATAGATTCACGAGGTTAATTCCTGGGATGGCGAAACTGTCATATGCTAAGAGAATGGAGCGGCTGGGCTTGTACACTCTGGAGTTTAGAAGCATGAGAGGGGATCTTATTGAAACATATACGATTATTAAGGGTTTGAACACGCTAGACGCAGGAAACATGTTCCCGATGTTGCGGGAATCCGGAACCAGGGGTCACAGTTTAAGAATAAGGGGTAAGCCATTTAGAGCGGAGATGAGGAAAAACTTTTTCAGCCAGAAGGTTGTGAATCTGTGGAATTCTCTGCCTCAGAGGGCGGTGGAGGCCGGTTCTCTGGAAGCTTTCAAGAGAGAGTTGGATATAGCTCTTAAAGATAGCGGAGTCAGGGGGCATGGGGAGTGGGCTGGAGCGGGGTACTGATTGCGGATGATCAGCCATGATCACAGTGAATGGCGGTGCTGGCTCGAAGGGCCGAATGTCCTACTCCTGCACCTATTGTCTATTGATAGTTTTAGAGGGATATGGGCCAAACGCAGGCAGGTGGGACTAGTGTAGATAGAGCACGTTGGTTGGTGTGGGCAAGTTGGGCCAAAGGGCCTGTTCTCACACTGGATCTCTCTATGACTCTACACCTGTCGTGCTCTGAAAGTAAGAATTTCCTTGTTCTGTTTCAGGATGAATGACAATAGAAAACGAGTCAGGATGGAACGCAGGTCTCCGTCGCTGCAAGGCAGTAACTCGATCGCCGCGCCGCCCTGCCGCCCATCTTGTTTTTGTCAATTTGTCGCAAAAAGATAATTGCAGCAGTTAAAAAAAAAACTAATTGGAGATCTGTCGAACAGCTTGTCCTGGTCCAACCTGTATCACATCTGTACTCAGTTATTGTGCAAGCATACTAACTAACTAACCTCTCAGTGACCCGTCAAGGAAACAGGGACATCACCTTAGCTCAAGCTGCACCTCCCAGCTATCTTTGTTATGAGCAATAGAATGCTGATTAAACACGTCTCCACCACAACAGAAGCACTTGGCGGGCAATGCTTCCTCCAACTTTGTGTGTGTGTACATGTGTGTATATGAGGGTATACGTGTGTGTATATACATATATGTATGTGTGTATGCGAGTCTGTACGTATGTGTATATACGAGTGTGTGTGTGTATATGGGTGTGCATATGAGGGTATAGGCGCGCGCGTGTGTGTGTGTGTGTGTATATGCGTATACGAGTGCTTGTGTGTGTATATGTGTGTATTTGAGTGTGTGTGTATATGTGCATATACGAGTCTGTGCGTGTGCATATGTGTGTATATACGAGTGTATATGAGTGTGTATGTGTGTGAGCACACACGGGTGTGCGTGTGTATGTGTGTGTAGGAGTCTGTGTGTGTGCTTTTGTGTATTTGTCTGTGTGTATAGGAGTGTGCGTGTGTGTGTGTGAGCATGTGTGTGTATGTGTGTATATGAGTGTGTGTATGTGTATATGAGTTTGTGTATGTGTGTATATGAGTGTGTGTATGTGTATATGAGTTTGTGTATGTGTGTATATGAGTGTGTGTATACAGGTGAGTGTGTGTGTATATGTGTGTGCGCGCACGTGCGTGTGTGTGAGCATGTGTATATACGAGTGCGTGTATGTGTGTATACAAGTGTGTGTGGGTGTGTACGAGTGAGTGTGTATGTGTCTATATATGCGTGTGTGTTGCGTGTGTGTGCGTGTGCTTGCAAGTATGTGCATGCATGTTCAGCTTAGTTTAGCAATACCACTGAGTCTGCGCCAGCCAACGATCACCCTTGCACAAGTTCTACCATACACTCTTAGAGTCTTGCCGTGAAGAAACAGGCCCTTCGACCCACCTTGTCCACACCAACAACATGCCCCATCTACACCAGTCCCACCTGCCTGCGTTTGGTCCACATCCCTCTAAACCTGTCCTATCCATGCACCTGTCTAATTGTTTCTATGATGTTGCAGTCGTCCCAGCCTCATCTACCTCCTCTGGAAGCTCGTTCCAGACACCCACTACCCTCTGTGTAAGGAGGTTACCTCTCAGGTTTCCATTGTATCTTTCCCTCCTCACCTTAAACCTATGTCGTCTGGTTCGCGAGGCCAAGTCAACAGATATTTTTAAAGCGGAGACTGACGGATTCTTCATTAGTACGGGTGTCAGGGGTTATGGGGAGAAGGCTGGAGAGTGGGGTTGAGGGGGAGAGATAGATCAGCCACGATGGGCCGAACGGCCTGGTTCACTTATGAACATCCTCGTGAATCTTCTCTGCACCCTGTCCAGCTTGACAAAATCTTTCCTGCACCACGGTGACGAAAACTGAACAAATACTCTAAACGCAGCCTCCCCAACGCCTTATACTGTATGCTTATATTTTATATATATATATATATATCATCAATCAATCAAAATACTTTATTGTCTTTCAAAAATACACCAGTAAATGCAAGGCTGAACGAAATGTCGTTGCATCTGGCTCACCGTGCAACATAAAATAACAAAAGGTTAAAATGGATAAAATAGATAATAGTGGCGGCACATTATATGGAATTCAAGAGTCTGATGGCTCGGGGGAAGAGGCTGTTGCAGAACCCGGCTGTTCTGCTCCTTGTACTGCGATATCTTTTGCCCGAGGGCAGCAGAGTGAACAGTCCATGATGTCCATGATTTTATATACCTCCAACATGACCTCCCAACTTCTATGCCGAATACTCTGACTGATGAAGGCCAAGGTGCTAAAAGCCTTATTGGCCACCCTGTCTACTTGTGACGCCACTTTCAAGGCACAAGGTATCTGCACTTCCAGATCCACAGCACGCAAGATTTTGATCTCCAAGCTTTAATAATGCAGCGGCAGAAATTAAATTCTCGTCTACAGAGTGTTGTGGAGGCCAAGTTAATACTTGGATGGGTTAAGACAGAGAGGAATGTGGATTAGTCACAGATTATGGCAGGTATGGAGATCAGAGCAAAGGTCAGACCAGCCCTGGTCTTATTCAATTTGCGAAGTATTTTAGCTTCCTCATACTCCTGTGTCATATGTTGTTATTGTCTTCTGGATTAGAAGAGAGTTCATAAGTTCATGTTCATAGGTTCTAGGCGCAGAATTAGGTCATTCGGCCCATCAAGACTACTCCGCAAATCAATCACGGCTGATCTATCTCTCCCTCTCAACCCCATTTTCCCTGACACCCGCACTAATCAAGAATCTAACTATCCCTGCCTTAAAAAATATCCATTGACGGCCTCCACAGCCTTTATCTTCTCTCTAGCACCATTTCTGTGTGATATTATTGGTCCGGGGAGCAGGTGAAACATAGTTTTTCACTGTACTTCGTTACACGTGACAATAATATATCCCATAAACCAAACCTTCATATATGGACGGGCGTTTGGTATGGTCAAGTGCAGATCAACCATGGACCTATTGATCATAGAACATCGAACGGTACAACAAAGGACCAGGCCCTTCGGCCCACAATGTCTATGCCGAACATTGATGCCAAGACTGACTCTTATGTGCCTGCACATAATCCATGTCTCTCCGTTCCCCGCATATCCATGTGTCTATTCAAACGCCTCCTAAACGCCACTACCGTATCTGCCTCCACCAACGCCCCTGGCAGCGCCTTCCAGGCACCCACCGCCCTCTGTGTAAAAATCTTGCCTAGAGGGAACAAGAGGGACATAGAAACATAGAAATTAGGTGCAGGAGTAGGCCATTCGGCCCTTCGAGCCTGCACCGCCATTCAATATGATCATGGCTGATCATCCAACTCAGTATCCCGTACCTGCCTTCTCTCCATACCCTCTGATCCCCTTAGCCACAAGGGCCACATCTAACTCCCTCTTAAATATAGCCAATGAACTGGCCTCAACTACCCTCTGTGGCAGAGAGTTCCAGAGACCCACCACTCTCTGTGTGAAAAAGTTTTTCTCATCTCGGTCCTAAAGGATTTCCCCCTTATCCTTAAGCTGTGACCCCTTGTCCTGGACCTCCCCAACATCGGGAACAATCTTCCTGCATCTAGCCTGTCCAACCCCTTAAGAATCTTGTAAGTTTCTATAAGATCCCCTCCCAATCTCCTAAATTCTAGAGAGTATAAACCGAGTCTATGCAGTCTTTGTTCATAAGACAGTCCTGACATCCCAGGAATCAGTCTGGTGAACCTGGGGGTCTTTGCTATTTCCCACCAGGGAAAGGGGTTCCGACTGTCAACCCTATCTATGCCTCTCATAATCTTATATACTTCCATCATCATCATCGTTGAAAACATTAGCGACGCAGTGGCGCTGGTTTCCGACGGGAACGGTGACGGACACACCACACATCTCTGTCGTCCAGTTCCTGTGGACTTCCGCCGCTGGGAGTCTAGGGTTTTGGTGCGTGTGTGTGCTTTATCATCATTCTATACAATGCCATGTCCGACAGTGATCGCAACTTCTACTGAAGTGTGGATGGCCGTCGGCTCGCTAGGAGCTCATCCGCCCTCTGACGGGTCTTGTTTTTGGTCCACAGCCCCCCTCCTCACCCGGCAAACCAGGCGGGGGAGACGGTTTAGTCGCCGACTATCCGACCATGGAGCGGGTAGCGCGGGATTACATGGTACCCGTGGCCAGGGGGGATCTGCCCCCGACTTTCTATCAGGTCTCCCCTCAACCTCCGGCATTCCAGAGAAACAATCCTAGTCTGTCCAACCTTTCCCTGCAGCCAATTCCTAATCCAGGCATCATTCTGGTAAACTATAGCTGAAGAAGGGTCCTGACCCGAAAAGTCACCTATCCGCGTTCTCCAGAGATGCTGCCTGCCTGACCTGCTGAGTTACTCCAGCACTTTGTGTCTTTCCTTGGTAAACTTGCATCTGCAGTTCCTTGTTTCTACACTTATCATTTTGCCCTTTCCAAAGCCTCCACGTTCTTCCTGCAATGGGGCTGGTCACGATACGGCAAATGCGGCCCGACCAACGTCCTATAGAGCCGCATCATGACTTCCTGACTCATATTCTATGCCCCGACCAATGATGGCAGGCAAAGCATACACCTTCTTTACCACTCGATCTACTTATCTAGTTTAGTTTAGTTTGGAGGCGCAGCGTGAACAGGCCATTCGGCCCACCGAGTCCACGCCAACCAGCGATCGTCCCGTACATGAGTTCCATTCTACACACTATCGACGATTTTTAGAAGCCAATTAACACTACAAGCCTGTACGTGTTAGGAGTGTGGGAGGAAACCGGAGCTCTCGGGAAAATCCCACATGGTCACGGGGTGAACGTATCAACTCCGTGCAGACAAGCACCCGTGGTCAGGATGGAACGCGGGTCTTTAAGAATAAGGGGTAAGCCATTTAACCATATAACAATTACAGCACGGAAACAGGCCTTCTCGGCCCTTCAAGTCCGTGCCGACCATTATTTTTTCCCCTAGTCCCATTTACCTGCACTCAGACCATACCCCTCAATTCCCTTCCCGTCCACATACCTACCCTATACCTATTTAGAACGGAGATGAGGAAATACTTTTTCACACAGAGAGTTGTGAGTCTGTGGAATTCTCAGCCTGAGAGGGCGGTGGAGGCCGGTTCTCTGGATGCTTTCAAGAGAGAGTTAGATAGAGCTCTTAGGGATAGCAGAGTCAAGGGATATGGGGAGAAGGCAGGAACGGGGTGCTGATTGTGGATGATCAGATTGAATGGCGATGCTGGCTCGAAGGGCCGAATGGCCTACTCCTGCACCTATTGTCTATTGTGTCTGGCGCTGTGAGGCAGCACCTCCACCGCTGCGCCACCGTGCTGTCTTGGTGCTGCCACTTTCAGTGAGTTATGGACATGGAGTCCAAGATCCCTCTGTACATCAACGCTGTTAATGGCCTGTCCCACTCTACGAGCTAACGCAAGAGTTCTCCCGAGTTTGCCCTGATTCGAACTCGGAGATTTATGGTAATGGCCGCTCGTCGGTACTCGGGACTCTCGTGGACATTTTTCAACATGTTCAAAAATCTTCACGAGTCTTCCCGAGCTTGCTGCATTTCCTGAGTACCTGCCGTTAGCTAAGAGACGTCCCAAGCTCCGACGTACCCGCTATGTACATTCTACGTGCTTCCACGAGTTTGATTTTTTTTTAAACTCGGGAGAGCTCTTGAATGAGCTCGTACAGTGGGACAGGGCCATAAGTGTTTTACATTCGATCTCCCAAAAGTGCAACACCGCACACTTGCTCGGATTAAATTCCGTCTGCCGTTTCTCCGCCCATTCCTGCCGCTGAACGACACCCCGTCCTGCACTGTGACCGGCGGCGAATGCACAAGGAGAGAACCTCCCTGCTCTTGCAACTTCCCCCTTTGCTTCTTAGTTCAGTTTAGCTGAGAGATACAGCGCGGAAACAGGCCCTTCGGCCCACTGAGCCGCGCCGACCAGCGATCCCCGCGTCCTAACACTACCCTACAACACGCTAGGGACATTTTACATTGATACCAGGCCAATTATCCTGCAAATTTGCATGTCCTTGGAGTGTGGGAGGAAGAAAAAAAAAAACCCGATGCAGGTCACGGTGAGAACGTGCAAACTCCGTACAGACAGCGCCCGTGTTCAGGATGGATCTCTGGAGCTGTGAGGCAGCAACTCTACCGCTGCACTGCCCTGTTCCCCACTGCTCTCCACGTTCCTGGGAATCCCTGGGCCGGGAGGAGACGGGGATGTCCAAGGTTCGAGGCCGGCACTTGCCCCTGTGAATAGTCGGGTTTGTGCCCTCATTTCCCAGCGAGAGGCAGAACTCAGGTTGGGCGTTAGCTCCCGGAGGTGAGCTTGAAGGTAGAGAGCTCATTAACTTTTATTGGGCACATGACGAGGCCTGTTGGCTGACTGCCAGGCGTTTACTGCGGGACTTACCTGGCGTGCCGGAGGCGGGCTCCGACTGTAATTACTCTCAGCAGAAACTCACTGACACCCAGGTTGGAGCAGCAGGTTACCTTTCTGCCCTGCCGCTTGGAATCCTTTTGTAAATATGGGAGCGGGGCCAAGGCACTGAAGGCAATACCTTCAGTGTAACATGCCTGGTTTACGTTGACTCGTTGGCTTGCGGTGAATTCCCCGCTTGGTGTGAATAACGCTGCCAAGGCTCTCTTTTGCAACCCCTCCCTGCCTGCCCGCCCGCCCGCCCTCCAAAAGACCTGCGATGCTCTCCAACGGATGCGGCAGTGAATTAAGCCGCACAGCTTATTTGCGCTGCATTTCGTCGCGCGGAGCCGTTTCTCGGCTCTAGGCCGAAAGGTGGATGCAGCCCAGACCATCACGCAAGCCAACCGAGACACTAAAATGCTGGAGTAACTCAGTGGGGCAGGCAGCATCTCTGGAGAGAAGGAACGGGTGACGTTTCGGGTCGAGACGTTTCTTCAGAGTGCCAGACAGTTTCTTCCCAGCTGCTATCGGTCTGAAGAAGGATCTCGACCCAAAATGTCACCCATTCCTCCTCTCCAGAGATGCTGCCTGTCCCGTTGAGTTACTCCAGCTTTGTGTATCTATATTTCGGAATTAAACCAGCGTCTGTCGTTTCTTCTGGCATGCAAACCAACCTCCCTTCCATTGACTCCATCTACACCTCACGCTGCCTCGGCAAGGCCCGCAGCATAATAAGGGTCCAGTCCCACCCTGGTCACTCCCTCTTCTCCCCAATCCCATCGGGCAAGAGGTACAGAAGTGTGAAAACGCACATCTCCAGATTCAGGGACAGTTTCTTCCCAGCTGTTATCAGGCAACTGAACCATCCTACCACAACCAGAGAGCAGCGCTGAACTACTATCTACCTCATTGATGACCCTCGAACTATCCTTGATCGGACTTTGCTGACTTTACCTTGCACTAAACGTTATTCCATTATCATGTATCTGTGCACTGTAAATGGTTCGATTGTAATCACGTATTGTCTTTCTGCTGATAGCATGCAGCAAAAGCTTTTCATTGTACCTCGGTAAACATGACAATAAACTAAACTGAACTAAGATCACCCCTTATCCTCCTGGGCTCCAAGGAACAGAGACCCAGCCTGCTCAACCTCTCCCTGTAGCTCAGACCCGAGAGTCTTGAAATCCTCTCTGCACCCTTTCTAGCTTGAGAACATCTTTCCTGGAACATAGAACATAGAAGCATACAAATTAGCCAGAAAAAGCAACCTACCAGAGGACTGGGAGAAATTCAGCAGAGGAGGACAAAGGGCTTAATTAGGAAAGGGAAAATAGATTATGAAAGAAAACTGATTGCAAAAGTTTTTATAGATATGTGAAGAGAAAAAGATTAGTTAAAACAAATGTAGGTCTCTTGCAGTCAGAAACAGGTGAATTGATCATGGGGAACAAGGACATGGCAGACCAATTGAATTACTAATTTGGTTCTGTCTTCACTAAGGAAGACATAAATAATCTGCCGGAAATAGCAGGGGACCAGGGGTCAAATAAGATGGAGGAACTGAGTGAAATCCAGGTTAGCCAGGAAGTGGTGTTAGGTAAATTGAATGGATTAAAGGCCGATAAATCCCCAGGGCCAGATAGGCTGCATCCCAGAGTACTCAAGGAAGTAGCCACAGAAATAGTGGATGCATTAGTGATAATTTTTCAAAACTCTTTAGATTCTGGAGTACTTCCTGAGGATTGGAGGGTAGCTAATGTAACCCCTCTTTACAAAAAAACGAGGTAGAGAGAAAACCGGGATTACAGACCAGTTAGTCTAACATCGGTAGTGGGGAAACTGCTAGTCAGTTATTAAAGATGGGATAGCAGCACATTTGGAAAGTGGTGAAATCATTGGACAAAGTCAGCATGGATTTATGAAAGGTAAATCATGTCTGACGAATCTTATAGAATTTTTCGAGGATGTAACTAATAGAGTGGATAAGGGAGAACCAGTGGATGTGTTATATCTGGACTTTCAGAAGGCTTTCGACAAGGTCTCACATAAGAGATTAGTATACAAACTTAAAGCACACAGTATTGGCTGGCAGACAGGAAGCAAAGGGTAGGAGTAAACGGGTCCTTTTCAGAATGGCAGGCAGTGACTAGTGGGGTACCGCAAGGCTCAGTGCTGGGACCCCAGCTATTTACAAAATATATTAATGATTTGGACGAGGGAATTGAATGCAACATCTTGAAGTTTGCGGATGACACGAAGCTGGGGGGCAGTGTTAGGTGTGAGGAGGATGCTAGGAGGCTGCAAGGTGACTTGGATAGGCTGGGTGAGTGGGAAAATGCTTGGCAGATACAGTATAATGTGGATAAATGTGAGATTATCCACTTTGGTAGCAAAAACAGGAGGGTAGACTATTATCTGAATGGTGGCTGATTAGGAAAATGGGAGATGCCACGAGACTTGGGTGTCATGGTACACCAGTCATTGAAAGTAGGCATGCAGGTGCAGCAGGCAGTGAAGAAAGCAAATGGTATGTTAGCATTCATAGCAAAAGGATTTGAGTATAGAAGCAGGGAGGTTCTACTGCAGTTGTACAGGGTTTTGGTGAGACCACACCTGGAGTATTGCGTACAGTTTTGGTCTCCAAATCTGAGGAAAGATATTCTTGCCATAGAGGGGGTAAAGAGAAGGTTCACCGGACTGATTCCTGGGATGTCAGGACTTTCATATGAGGAAAGACTGGATAGACTCGGCTTGTACTCGCTAGAATTTAGAAGATTGAGGGGGGATCTCATAGAAACTTACAAAATTCTTAAGGGGTTGGACAGGCTAGATGCAGGAAGATTGTTCCCGATGTTGGGGAGGTCCAGAAGAAGGGGTCACAGTTTAAGGATAAGGGGGAATTCCTTTAGGACCAAGATGAGGAAAACATTTTTCACATAGAGAGTGGTGAGTCTCTGGAACTCTCTGCCACAGAAGGTAGTTGAGGCCAGTTCATTGGCTATATTTAAGAGGCAGTTAGATGTGGCCCTTGTGGCTAAAGGGATCAGGGGGTATGGAGAGAAGGCAGGTACAGGATACTGAGTTGAATGATCAGCCATGATCATATTGAATGGCGGTGCAGGCTCGAAGGGCCGAATGGCCTACTCCTGCACCTATTTTCTATGTTCCTATGTTTCTACAGTGCCCAAAACTGAATACAATATTCTAAATGCGGCCTCACCAACATCCCTTCCAACTGCAACATGTCTTCCCACGTTCTATACTCAATGCTCAGACTGATGTTGACCAATTCGCCAAAAAGCCTTATTGGCCACCCTATCTATGTTTCCAGGATTAGAGGGTGTGAGCTATAGGGAGAGTTTGAGCAGTCTGGGACTCTATTCCTTGGAGCGCAGCAGGTGAGGGGGGAACTTATAGAGGTGAAAAATCATGAGAGGAATAGATCTGGAAGATGCTCAGTCTCTTACTCAGAGTAGGGGAATCGAGGACCAGAGGACATCGGTTCAAGGTGATTTAATCGGAATCTGAGGGTTAACATTTTCACACAGCGGGTCATACAGTGATACAGTGTGGAAACAGTCCCTTCGGCCCAACTTGTCCACCTTGTCCAACATGTCCCATCTACACTAGTCCCACCTTGCTGCGCATGGGTCCATATCCTTCCAAATCTGTCCTATCCATGTACCTGTCCAACCGTTTCTTAAACATTGGGATAGTCCCAGCCTCAACTACCTCCTCTGGCAGTTCGTTCCATACACCCATTTGTGTGAAAAAGTTACCCCTCGGATTCCTAGTAAATCTTTTCCCCTTCACCTTAAATCTGGTCCTCAATTCCCCTACTATGGGCAAGAGACTCTGTGTATCTACCTGATCTATTCCTCTCGTGACTTTATACGCCTCAAAAGGATCACCCTCTCATCCTCCTGCGCTCCATGCAATATAGTCCCCCCAGCCTACTCAACCTCTCCCTATAGCTCACATCCTCTAGCCTGGCAACATCCTCGTAAACCTTCTCTGAACTCTCAATCTTGGCAAAATCTTTCCTAGAACTGAACACAATATTCTAAATGCGGTCTCACCAACGTCTTATACAACTGCAACATGACCTCCCAACTTCTATGTGTAAGAAGGAACTACAGATGCTGGTTTAAGCCCAAGATAGACACAAAAAATCTGGAGTAACTCAGCGGGACAGGCAGCGTCTCTAGAGACAAGGAATGGGTGACGTTTCAGGCCCCGAGGAGCGTCGACCCAAAACGTCACCCATTCCCTTTTCTCCAGAGATGCTGCCAGTCCCGCTGAGTTACTCCAGCTTTGTGTGTCTATCCCCCAACTTCTACACTCTGTGCTCTGACTGATGAAGGCTAATGTGCCCAAAGCCTTTTTGACCACCGTATCTACCTGCGACTCGACCATCAAGGAATCATGCACCTGTACTCTTAGATCCCTCTGCTCTACAACACTCCCCAGAGGCCTACCATTTACTGTGAAGGTCCTGCCCTTCTTCGACGTCCCAAAATGCAACACCTCACACTTCTCTGTATTAAATTCCATCAACCATTCCTCCGCCCACCTGGCCAATCGATCCAGATCATGCTGCGATCGTTCACAACCATCTTCACTATCTGCAAAACCACTCACTTTTGTATCATCAGCAAACTTGCTAATCTTGCCCTGTATCTTCTCATCCAAATCATTGATGTAGATGACAAACAGTAACGGGCCCAGCACCGAACCCTGTGGCACACCACTAGTCTCAGGCCACCATTCTGAGAAGCAACCTTCCACCATTACCCTCTGCTTCCTTCCATGGAGTCAATTTGCTATCCATTCAGCTATCTCTCCTTGGATCCCATGAGATCTAACCTTCCAGAGCAGCCTACCATGTGGAACCTTGTCAAATGCCTGAATGAAGTCCATGTACACAACAGCTCTGCCTTCATCAACCTTTTTGGGTCACATCTTCAAAAAAATCAATCACATTTATGAGACACGACCTCCCACGTACAAAACCATGCTGACTGTTCCTAATCAGCCCTTGCCCATCCAAATGCCTGTATATCCGATCCCTCAGAATACTCTCCAGTAACTTACCAACTGCAGATGTTAAGCTCGCCGGCCTATAGTTCCCAGCATTTTTCCTGCAGCCCTTCTTGAAAAGAGGCACAACATTTGCCACCCCCCAGTCTTCCTGCACCTCTCCTGTATTTAAGGACGACTCGTAAATTTCAATCAGGGCTCCCGCAATTTCCTCTCTGGTTTCCCACAATGTCCTCGGATAAAACTGATCAGACCCTGGAGATTTGTCTACCTCCAAACACGACAGTACCTTCCGTACTTCCTCGACAGTAACACTGACTGCTCTCAAGACACTTCCAGCGACTGGTCCAAGTTCCTCCGTCCTACTGTCTTTCTCCTCGGTAAATACAGAGGAGAAATACTCATTGAGGACCCTGCCCATCTCCTGTGGCCCCGCACAGAGGTGACCGCTTTGATTCCTGAGAGGTCCCACTCTCTCTCTAGTTACCCTTTTCCCCCTTATGTATTTATAAAACCTTTTGGGATTGTCCTTAATGCTACCTGCCAGACCTCTCCTGGCTCCTTTTTGCCCTTCTGATCTCCTTTTTCCGTTGAATCCTTCGTTCCTCAAACTCCTCCAGGGATGCACTTGATCCCAGCTGCCTAAACCTGTCCCATGCATACTTCTTGTTTTTGACCAATGCCCTAGTTTCCTCATGCTTGCCTGCTTTGCCCTTCACACTAACGGGCGGTGGGTGGATGGGACAAGCTACCAGTGGGGGTGGTTGAGGCAGGGGACTATCCCAACGTTTAAGAAACATTTGGACAGGTACATGGATCGGACAGGTTTGGAGGGATATGGACCAAACGCGGGCAGATGGGACTAGTGTAGCTGGGGCATGTTGGCAGGTGTGGGCAGGTTGGGCCGAAGGGCCTGTTTGCCATTGTATCACTGTATGACTCTGTCTATCTTTGAAACATAGAAACATAGACATTAGGTGCGGGAGTAGGCCATTCGGCCCTTCGATCCTGCACCGCCATTCAATATGATCATGGCTGATCATCCAAATCAGTATTCTGTACCTGCCTTCTCTCCATACCCTCTGATCCCCTTAGCCACAAGGGCCACATCTAACTCCCTCTTATATATAGCCAATGAACTGGCCTCAACTACCCTCTGAGAAACCCAGCGGGTGAGGCAGCGTCTATGGATCGAAGGAATAGGCGATGTTTGGGGTCGAGACCCTTCTTTAGACCGATGTTGGGGGGAGGGGGGCGGGAAAAAGAAAGGACGAGGCGGAGACAGTGGGCTGTGGGGGAGCTGGGAAGGGGAAGGAGGGAGAAAGCAGGGACTACCTGAAATTCGGGTGTTGGACGGAAGGAGGAATCGGAGGGGGGGGGGGGGGGGGGGGAATGAGGGAGGAGGTTGCTGAACTGCCTCCGGAGAGAGGAGGAGAACTTTTTCCAAGTAGACATGATGCCACTTCCAGTGAACTACATGCCTGAGGTGGAGGTTCGAGCCAACGCATCACTCAACTATACAACACCACCCAAAGCAGCCAGACTGGTTCTCCACTGCATTCCTCTCCCGACGGAACATGGAACGGATGAGCTGCATTCACCAAGACGGTTCAGCCCAATTTTTAGCTTAGTTTAGTTCAGAGTTACAGCGCGGCAACAGGCCCTTCGGCCCATCATGTCCGTACCAACCAGTGATCCCGGGAAAAGTTCACAGTTTATAGGAGTAGAATTAGGCCATTCAGGCCATCAATTAACTACCCTCTGACTAAAGAGGTTCCTCCTCACCTCCGATCATATAAAGAGCGCCCTAGTACTATCCTACGCACACTAGGGACAATTTACAATTTTACCAAGCTACGTCTTTGGAGTGTGGGAGGAAACCGGAGCACCTGGAGAAAACCCACGCAGGTCACGGGGAGAACGTACAAAACTCCATCCCGTAGTCAGGATGGAACCCGGGTCTCTGGCGCTGTGAGGCAGCAACTCTACCGCTGCACCACCGTGCCGACCCTATTCTGCAGCCCAAGTAACTTAACTGAGGAATCCCAACAGGAAAATGCCAGGAAGAAATTGGTGGAAACTTCACCCTCACAGCATTTACAGTCGATGACATCACTTATTGTTCACGCAGCTCAGGCCATTACAAAAACCAACCTCCCTTCCATCGACTCCATCTACACCTCGCGCTGCCTCGGCAAGGCCAGCAGCATCATCAAGGACCAGTGGAAATCCCCCCAGGATTTCCGCCCCTGTATGGGGGGGGAAGGCAGGAGAATGGGGTTGAGGGGGAGAGATAGTTTTTCAGCACATTGTGGCTTTCAAACCATTAATTTATTTAATCTATTAATTCGAACAGTGAAAGGCCTGGATAGAGTGGATGTGGAGAGGATGTTTCCACTAGTGGGAGAGTCTGGGACCACAGGTCATCGCCTCAGAATGAAAGGACATTTCTTTAGAAAGGAGATGAGGAGGAATTTCTTTAGTCAGAGGGTGAATCTTTCACCGTTGAGTTTATAGTTTTACAGTTCAGTTTATTGTCCTGAGGTGCAGTGCAAAGCCTTTGTTGCGTGCTATCCAGTCAGCGGAAAGACAATACACGATTACAATCGAGCTGTTTAGAGTGATAAGGGAATAACGTTTAGTGCAAGGTAAAGCCAGCAAAAATCTGTGGAATTCATTGCCAGGGATTATGTGGAGAAGGCAGGAAAATGGGGTTGAGAGGGAAAGATAGATCTGCCATGACTGGATGGCGGAGAGGACTTGATGGGCTGAATGGCCTAATTCTGCTCCTAACACTGAAGACCTTATGACCATATGGCACGGACCTTGTGGGCCGAAGGGCCTGTTCCTATGCTGTACTGAGTTGGATGATCAGCCATGATCATATTGAATGGCGGTGCAGGCTCGAAGGGCCGAATGGCCTACTCCTGCACCTAATTTCTATGTTTCTATGTACTTGTCCTACGTCCCCCGAATCTGAATGTAGAATAAATGCAAGTCACTCAGATGGCACATTGTTCCCTCAACGAAAAAAATACGGAACAGAGATGAAATAAAAAGCAAGGGAAAGCAAAAAAGAATTGCCAGCACAGCCCTTGTGTCAACACTAGAAGGTTATTATTAACATAATTGGAAGTGATTACTCCATTGTAATCTCAAGGCATTGTCATTCAATGTGGCATCTTGTACACGGGGCTCTGAATACCTGCTGATGGTTTTGCCATCTTCACATCACGTGCATCACAGCACGGTTTGGGAACAGCTCCACCCAAGACCGCATGAAATTGCAGAGAGCTGCGGGCGCAGCCCAGACCATCACGCATACCAACCTCCCTTCCATTGACTCCATCTACACCTCACGCTGACTCGGCAAGGCCAGCAGCTTCATCAAGGACCAGTCTCACCCCCGGCCACTCCCTCCCTCCTCTCCCCTCTCCGTTCGGGCAAAAGGTACAGAAGTGTGAAAACGCACACACGTCCAGATTCAGTGCTTAAGAAAGAACTGCAGATGCTGGAAAATACCAAGGCAGAGAAAAATGCTGGAGAAACTCAGCGGGCGAGGCAGCATCTATGGAGCGAAGGAATAGGTGACGTTTCGGGTCGAGACCCACCAAGCCAACGCCGACCAGCGATCACCCCGCGCACTGATTCTATTCGACACACACTCGGGATAATTTACAGAAGCCAATCGACCTACAAACCTGCACGTCTTTGGGATAAGAGAGGAAACTGGAGCACCCGGAGAAAACCCACGTAGGAGAACATACAAACTCCGTACAGACAGCACACGTGGTCAGGATCGAGCCCAGGATGAGAGGGAATCTTATTGAAACATGTAAGATTAATAAGGGATTGGACACGCAAGATTGAGAGAGTTAGATAGAGCTCTTAAAGATATCGGAGGCACGTTATATGGGGAGAAGGCAGGAATGAGATACTGATTAGAGAATAGACAATAGGTGCAGGAGGCCATTCGGCCCTTCGAGCCTGCACCGCCATTCACTGTGATCACGGCTGATTATCCACAACCAGTACCCCATTCCTGTCTTCTTCCCATATCCCCTGACTCCGGTATCTTTAAGAACCCTATTTAGCTCTCTCTTGAAAGCATCCCGAAAATTGGCCTCCACTGCCCTCTGAGGCAGATAATTCCACAGACTCACAACTTTCTGGGTAAAAAAGATTTTCCTCATCACTGTTCTAAATGGCCTACCACTTACTCTTAAACTGTGGCCCCTGGTTCTTGAATCCCCCAACACCGGGAACATGGTTCCTGCCGCTAGCGTGTCCAAACCCTTAATAATCTTACATTTTTCAATAAGATCCCCTCTCATCCTTCTAAATTCCAGTGTATACAAAGCCCAGCCGCTCCATTCTATCAGCATATGACAGTCCCGCCATCCCGGGAATTAATCTAGTGAACCTACGCTGCACTCCATCAAAAGCAGGAATATTATGGATTATCAGCCATGATCACAGAGAATGGTGGTGCTGACTCAAAGGGCCTAATGGCCTACTCCTGCACCTACTGTCTATTGAACCCGGGTCTCCGGCGCTGTGAAGCAGCAACCCTACTGTGGGCACCACCGTGCCGACCTCTGTCGCAATCTGGTTTACCATCACACCGAGCTACTGAGGGAGACCAGCACCATTGCAGGCAGTACACCTTGTCTCTGGATCTGATGGCCTGCCATGTTGTCAAGCTGGGAAGAGTGCAGAGAAGAGTTACGAGGATGCTGCCAGGACTCGAGGATCTTGAGCTATTAATATGTTGGGCAGGCTGGGTCTCTATTCCTTGGAGCGCAGGAGGATGGTGGGGGAGGGGGGATCTTGTAGAGGTGTACAACATCACGAGTGGAATAGATCGGGTAGATGCACAGAGTCTCTTGCCCAGAGTAGGGGAATCGAGAACCAGAGGACATAGGTTTAAGGTGAGGGGGGAAAGATTTAATATGAAACCCGAGGGGCAACTTTTTCACACAGAGGGTGGTGGGTGTATGGAACGAGCTGCCGGAAGAAGTAGTTGTGGCAGGGACTATAATAAAATTGAAGGACCGAATGGCCTAATTCTGCACCTAGAACCTATGAAGTTTTGTACTTCAGAAACATTTAGTTTATTTTAGTTTATTGTTACATGTACGTACTGTGCTGTAAAAATGAGTGTGCTATCCAGTCAGCGGAAAGACTATACATGATTACAATCAAGCCGTCCACAGTGTTCACAAGTTATAGTAGAATTAGGCCATTCGGCCCATCGCGTCCACTCCGCCATTTAATCATGGCTGATCTCTGCCTCCTAATCCTGCCTTCTCCGCATAACCTGACACCCGTTCTAATCAAGAATTTTTTTGTCTCTGCCTTAAAAATATCCACTGACTTGGCCTCCACAGCCCTTCTGCGGCAGAGAAATCCACAGATTCACAACACACCGGAAATAGAGACAAAATGCTGGAGTAACTCAGCGGGACATTCCTCCTCTCCAGAGACGCTGCCTGTACCACTCAGGTATTCCAGCATTTTGTGTCTATCTTATTGTGCATTATCGTGCACTAAATGCTATTCCCTTCATCCTGTATATTCCCTTTCTCCCGTATATCTTAACAGCCCTGGGCCTCTACTCGCTGGAGGTTAGAAGGTTGGGGGGGGGGGTGGAACCTCATTGAAACTTACAGAATAAAGAAAGACCTGGATGGAGTGGATGTGGAGAGGATATTTCCACGGTGGAAACAGAAGGCAGTGGAGGCCAATTCACTGGATGTTTTCAAGAGAGAGTATGAAATAGCTTTTAGGGTTAACAGAATCAAGGGATATGGGGAGACAGCAGGAACGGGGGAACTGATTCTGGATGATCAGGCATGATCACATTGAATGAAAGTGCTGGCTCGAAGGGCTGAATGGCCTACTCCCCCTGCACGTATTTTCTATGTTTCCATAATGCGCAGTAAAATCTGGTTCAAGAGTTGGGCCAAAGGGCCTGTTTCCGCGCTGAATGGCTTGATGACTGTGAGCTACGCAGGTCAAAAAATAAACAGATTGGTGTGGAAAGAAAATCTAATGTAGAAAAGGTGAAGGCAGCCAAGATGGAAAGGCCCAGGCAGTTAAACCAACTTGGCAGCATCTGTCTGTTCACCACAGAGCAGCACTGTAAACACAGGCCCTCTCACAGAGAGAGCTCTCAATGGAAAGAATGACGGCCGGAAAGACCTTCAGCCATGCAGGGATCCGGGGAGCTCTAAACCATGTCATCACAATCTTTGAAGTCCGTCGTAAACAGAGTCCGCCAGCATAAAGCCAATGGCATGGAGTGAAGATTTGAAAATAGGAGCAAGTCAAAACAAACCAACCTCCCTCCCATTGACTCCGTCCACACCTCACGCTGCCTCGGCAAAGGGCCAGCAGCATCATCACGGACCACTCTCAACCCCGGCCACTCCCTCTTCTCCCTTCTCCCATCGGGCAAGAGGTACAGAAGTGTGAAAACGCACACACCTCCAGATTCGGGAAGATGGACACAAAAAGCTGGAGCAAATCAGCGGGACCGACAGCATCTCCGGAGAAACGTTTCGAGTCATAGAAACATAGAAAATAGGTGCAGGAGGAGGCCATTCGGCCCTTCGAGCCAGCACCGCCATTCAATATGATCACGGCTGATCGACACCCTTCTTCAGATTCAGGGATAGTTTCTTCCCAGCTGTTATCACGTAACTGAACCATCCCTACCAACAACTAGAGAGCGGTCCCGAGCTACTAGGTCGAGACCCTTCATCTGACGGTCTCGACCCGAAACGTCACCCATTCCTTCTCTCCTGCCCCGCTGAGTTACTCCAGCTCTTTGTGTCTATCTTTGGTTTAAACCAGCATCTGCAGCTCCTTCCAACACAAGCAAGTCAATAACTCGTGCGGCAGGCGGCGCAGCGGGTAGAACCGCTGCCTCACAGCGCCAGAGACCCGGCTTCAATCCTGACCTCGGGTGCTGTCCCTGTGTGCGGAGTTTGCACGTTTCAGTTCAGTACAGTTTAGTTTATTGTCAAGCGCACCAAGGTACAGTGAAAAGCTTTTGATGCGTGCTAACTAGTCAGCGGAAAGACAATACATGATTACAATCGAGCCGTTTACAATGTAGAGATAGTGGATAAGGGAATAACGTTCAGTGCAGGGTAAAGCCAGCAAAGTCCGATTGCGGAGAGTCCGAGCGTCACCAAAGAGGTAGATAGTAGTTCAGCACTGCTCTCTGGTTGTGGTAGGATGGTTCAGTTGCCTGGTAACAGCTGGGAAGAAGCTGTCTGTGAATGTAGAGCTGATGCCTCCCAGCCCCAAAGACCTCGGGTGCTATCAGTGTACGGACTTTACATGTTCTCCCTGTGACCGCGTGGGTTTCATAAGTTCATAAGTTGTATTCACAGGAGTTTAGAAGGATGGGGGGGGGGGGGGGGAGTATCTTATAGAAACATATCAAATTATAAAAGGACTGGACAAGCTAGATGCAGGAAAAATGTTGCCAATGTTGGGCGAGTCCAGAACCAGGGGCCACAGTCTTAGAATAAATGGGAGGGCATGGGAAGACTGGGGTGAGAAAAACCTTTTTCACCCAGAGAGTTGTGAATTTGTGGAATTCCCTGCCACAGAGGGCAGTGGAGGCCAAATCACTGGATGGATTTAAGAGAGAGTTAGATGCTAGGGGCTAGTGGAATCAAGGGATATGGGGAGAAGGCAGGCACGGGTTATTGATTGGGGACGATCAGCCATGATCACAATGAATGGCGGTGCTGGCATGAAGGGCCGAATGGCCTCCTCCTGTACCTATTTTCTATGTTTCTATGAGAGAAGGAATAGGTGACGTTTCGGACTGATGTCGGGGTGGGGGTCGGGAAAAAGAAAGGAAGAGGCGGAGACCGTAGGCTTGTGGCAGAGCTGGGAGAGCGGGGGGGGGGGGGGGGGGGAAGGAGGGAGAAAGCAAGGAATATCTGAAGTTAGAGAAGTCAATGTTCATACCGCTGGGGTGTAAACTACCCAAGTGAAATATGAGGTGCTGCTCCTCCAATTTGCACTGGGCCTCACTCTGGCAATGGAGGAGGCCCAGGACAGAAAGGTCAGATTGGGAATGGGAGGGGGAGTTAAAGTGCTGAGCCATCGAGTGATCATTGTTAGGGCGAACTGATTTAAGAGACAGTTAGATAGAGCTCTCGGGGCTAGTGGAATCAAGGGATATGGGGAAAATGGCCTCCTCCTGCACCTATTTTCTATGTTTCTAAGTTCTAGGAGCAGAATTAGACCATTCGGCCCATCAAGTCTGCGCCGTCGTTTAATCATGGCTGATCTATATTAAATATGTGTTTATTGTGTGTTTTGTTTTTTATTATATGTTTCGTTCAGACCGAAAGGTCTGAATGACAATAAAGGATAATCTAATCTAATAATCTAATCTAATCTGTCTCTCCCTCTCAACCCCATTGTCCTGCCTTCTCCCCGTATCCCATGACACCCGCACTAATCAAGTCACAGAACATAGAACAGTACAGCACAGGAACGGGCCCTTGGGCCCACAATGTCCGCGCCGCGCCCGATGCTACGTTAAACCCTCTATTCCCTGCACTTCCACGTGCCAATCTAAATGCCTCTTGAACGCCACTATCGTATCTGCCTCCAACACCATCCCCCGACAATGTGTCCGTGGCCACCACCACCCTCCATGAAAAAACATTTGTCCCGCGCACGGTGGCGCAGCGGTAGAGTTGCTGCCTCACAGCGCCTGCAGCGCCGGAGACCCGGGTTTGATCCCGAATACGGGCGCCGTCGATACAGAGTTTGCACGCTCTCCCCGTGACCTGCGTGGGTTTTCTCCGAGATCTTCGGATTCCTCCCACACTCCAAAGACGTACAGGTTTGCAAGTAAATTGGCTTGGTAAAAGTGTAAATTGTCCCTAGCATGTGTAGGGTAGTGTTAACGTGCGGGGACTGCTGGTTGGTATGGACTCGGTGGGCCGAAGGGCCTGTTTCCACGCTGTATCTCTAAACTAGAAGCATTTCCATGAAAACTTTCCCCCTCTCACCTTATAGCTACGCCCTCTAATGTTTTACATCTCCATCATCCTGGGAGAAAGGTTCTGAATGTGCACCCTATCTTTGCCTCTCATAATTCTATATCCCTCTGGTTTCAATAGACAATAAACAATAGGTGCAGGAGTAGGCCATTTGGCCCTTCGAGCCAGCACCGCCATTCAATGTGATCATGGCTGATCATCCCCAATCAGTACCCCGTTCCTGCCTTCTCCCCATATCCCCTGACTCTGCTATCATTAAGAGCCCTATCTAGCTCTCTCTTGAAAGCATCCAGAGAACCGGCCTCCACCGCCCTCTGAGGCAGAGAATTCCATAGACTCACAACTCTCTGGGTGAAAAAGCGTTTCCTCGTCTCCGTTCGAAATGGCTGACCACTTATTCTTAAACTGTGGCCAATGGTTCTGGACTCCCCCAACATCGGGAACATGTTTCCTGCCATATCCCAAAGGCGTGCGGATTTGCAGATTATTTGTCCTCTGTAAAGCGTGTATCCTCCGTGCATGGAGTGGATGTGACATTGAACCAGTGTTTAGTTTAGTTTAGTTTGGATATACAGCGAGGAAACAGGCCCTTCGGCCCACCGAGTCCGCACCAACAGGCGATCCCCGCACATTAACGCTATCCCACACCCACTCGGGACAATTTTTACATTTTACCCAAGCCAATTAACCTACAAACCTGCACGTCTTTGGAGTGTCGGAGGAAACCAAAGATCTCGGAAGAAAACCCACGCCGGTCACGGGGAGAACGTGCAAACTCCGTACAGACAGCACCCCGTAGACGGGATTGAACCCGGGTCTCCGGCGCTGCATTCGCTGTAAGGCGGCAACTCTACCGCTGCGCCACCGTGACCGCCAGTTGTGGTCGAGTGATCACTGGTCGGCACGGACTCGATGGGCCCAAGGGCCTGTTTCCATGCAGTATCTCTGAACTAAACTCAAGTAAACTCAACAGCAAGCCCTGGCCTTTGTATGACCTCCTCCCTTCTTCCCCCCTCCCACCCCTCCACCTCCCTGCCCGTCTTACAGTGTGTAGGTGATAATTGTGGTTAATTCTCCACATTATCAGCTTGCCATCTCTAGACTACTGAACTCTCACTGCACCTTAACCGTGGTCACATTTGTTTTTGATGTCTGTACGTACGTTTTCTATATTGGTTTATCTAATCTCGAGCAGCATCGTGTAAATAAAGACGAACAAGCAATCAGAGGAGACCTGCGTGCAGATAATCTAATCTCTTCCCCTCGTCCAAGAGCGGCTGACGTGAATATTCATGTCCACTGCCGTCGTGTGGGGTCCTGGGGCGGGGTGGGGGGAAGATGAGGTCCCGAACCTAGACGTCCCCTGAGGTCGTAAGGTCATAAGGAATAGGAGCAGAATGAGGCCATTTGGGCCCATCGAGTCTAGTCCGCCGTTCAATCATGGCTGATCTGTCTCTCCCTCCCAAACCCCATTCTCCTGCCTTCTCCCCGTAAAGGGCCTGTCCCACCAGCATGCAACTATATGCGATGAACGCGATCAAACCGGCAGCGGGGGCCGCGCGGAGGTCGGGTGATCCCCTGTACAGGGCCGGTCCCACCAGCATGCGCCTGCATGCGGCAAGCGCAACTAAACCGGCAGCAGGGGCAGCGCGGAGGTTGGGTGAGTGGCGCAACGCGGCGCAAAGCGAGGCGAACTTGAGGCAAGTCCAAGGTAAGTTCGCCAGGACTTAGAAGGGCACACAGAGATGGGCACCGAGACACACACACATACAGGGCCACGGAGTCACACACATAGAGGGTCACGGAGGCACTTACAAATAGGTTCACGGAGGCACGATGTCTGGGCGGTGTGTAAATGTCGCGGCGACTGCGAGCCGACAAGCCGTTGCCGCGCGGAATGTTTGGACATAGTCGGTTTTTCGGAGCCCCGTGTGGTGTCGAGACGAACTCGGGACGAACTCCGCACAATTCCGCGCGGCTCCGGCGATCGAAGTGGGACCGGCCCCGCGACGCCGGACGGCTCAAGCGACCACGTTAGGTCGCGCTAATCGCATCGAGTTGCATGCTGGTGGGACAGGTCCTTAACCCCTGACGCCCGCGTGAATCAATTAGTTTGTACGTTCCTCCCCGCGACCTGCCAGCTGACGGGAGAGTGGGAGAGTCTAGGAGCAGAGGTCGTGGCCTCAGAATTAAAGGGCGCTCTTTTAGGACGGAAGTGAGGAGGAACTTCTTTAGTCAGAGGGTGGCGGATCTGTTGAACTCATTGCCACAGAGGGCCGCGGAGGCCAAGTCCATGGATATTTTCAAGGTAGAGATAGGCAAATTCTTGATTAGATACGGGTGTCAGGGGGTTACGGGGAGAAGGCAGGATAATGGGATTAGGAGGCAGAGATCAGTCCCGATTGAATAGCGGAGTTGACTCGATGGGCCGAATAGCCTGATTCCCCCCTCACGATTTTGTACACCTGTATAAGATCGCCTCTCATCCTCCGGCACTCCAAGGAATAGAGTCCCAGCCTACTGGCAATATTTCAGGCCCTCGGTTCCTGGCAACATCTTCCCTGTACACTTACCAAGTTAATAACTTTGTTAAGATAATCCGCCTAGTAGCAGGGTGACCAAAACTGAACACAGTGTGCCAAATCCGGTCTCACCAATCTCTTGACAACTGTAACGTGACATTCTTATTCAACTTTGTCTCAAACCAACATATTAGAGTGGACTGACTGGAAACAAGTGGAACTGACCTCACACGTATGAATCAGACTGATTGACGTTTTTTTCGGATAAATGTTGACCTCTTTTATGCTGTGAACTTGCTTAGTTCAGTTTAGTCTCGAGAGACAATAGACAATAGGTGCAGGAGTAGGCCATTCGGCCCTTTGAGCCAGCACCGCCGCCATTCAATGTGATCGTGGCTGATCATCCCCAATTAGTACCCCGTTCCTGTCTCCTCCCCATAATCCTCTGACTCCGCTACCTTTAAGAGCTCTATCTAGCTCTCTCTTGAAAGTATCCAGTGAACCAGCCTCCACCAGCCCTCTGAGGCAGAGAATTCCACAGACTCACAACTCTCTGTGTGAAAAGGTTTTTCCTCATCTCCGTTCTAAATGGCTTACCCCTTATTCTTAAACTGTGACCCCTGGTTCTGGACTCCACGAACATCGGTAACATGTTTCCTGCCTCTAGCGTGTCCAAACCTTTAATAATCTTAGGTACACAAAATGCTAGAGAAACTCAGCGGGTGCAGCAGCATCTATGGAGCGAAGGAGATAGGCAACGTTTCAGGCCGAAACTCTTCTTCAGACCCCTTAGTAGTCTTATATGTTTCAATAAGATCTCCTCTCATCCTTCTAAATTCCAGAGTGTACAAGCCCAGCCGCTCCTTCTAAATCCATCCTTCTAAATTCCAGAGTATACAAGATCACCGACCAGCGATCCCCGCACACTAACACTATCCCGCACACACGGGGGGCAATTTACATTTACACTAACATTTACTTTTTAAGTTTCCATTTGCACTGTCTGTAGGTTAATTGGCTTTGGTAAATTATAAATTGTCCCGAATGTGTAGGATAGTGTCAGTGTACGGGGATCGCTGGTTGGCATGGACTCGATGGGCCGAGGGGCCTGTTTTCACGCTGTATCTCAAAAGGGCCTGACCCTCCCCCCCCCGAGTTTTCCAGCCCTTGGTATTCTAGATTTGTACTTCAGATTTAAGAGATACAGTGTGGAAACAGGCCCTTCGGCCCACAGACCGTATACTAGCACTATCCTACGCACACTGGGGACAATATTTTTCACAGAAGCCTATAAACCTACACACCTGTACGCCCTGGGAGTGTGGGAGGAAACCGGAGGTCCCGGAGAAAACCCACGCTGGTTACGGGGAGAACGTGCAAACTCTGTACAGGCAGCATGCACGACCAGGATCGAACCCGGGTCCCTGGCGCAGTAAGGCAGCAACTCTACCGCACATTAGAAAAATGCAATCAGAATAGCTGGCAGCTTAGGAACTGCAAAGGAAATATAAAATTGACAAGGCTCCACCTAGCTGGCCTTCCAGTAGCTGCATGGTACAAGAGGAATGGAAACTGATGACTAACATGCAATAAAAACAGCCGAGAGCGTGCGATTTGTGGGCTTGATGGTTGTGTTACTGCAACGAAGACCGGCTATGTTACTCCACTGGTAATCCTGGATCAGCCAGAGGCCCACGGCAGCTAAATTCAGTTTAGTTTAGTTTAGAGATACAGCGCGGAAACAGGCCCTTCGGCCCACCCAGTCCATGCCGACCAGCGATCCCCGCCACACTAACACTATTCTATACACACACGCTGGGGGCAATTTAAACATACACCAAGCCAATTGACCACCAAATCCTCCGCATCTTTGGAGTGTGGGAGGAAACCGAAGCACACTGAAGGGGAGTCCAGAACCAGGGGCCACGGTTTAAGAACGGAGATGAGGAAAAACTTTTTCACCCAGAGGGATGTGAATCTATGGAATTCTCTGCCTCAGAGGGCAGCGGGGGCCAGTTCTCAGGATGCTTTCAAGAGAGAATTAGATAGTGCCCTTAAAGAGTCAGGGGAGAAGGCAGGAACGAGGTACAGATTGTGGATGATCAGCCATGATCACAGTGAATGGTGCTGCTGGCTCGAGGGGCCGAATGGCCTTTTCTCTATTGTCTATTGTATATTGTTACCCGGAGAAAACCCACACGGTCGCGGGGGAACGTACAAACTCCGTACAGACAGCACCTGTCGTCAGGATGGAACATGGGTCCCTGGAGCAGTGAGGCAGCAAATCTACCGCTGCACCATTGTGCCGCCCTATTGGGATGCTTGATTGCAGATCCCCTCTGGGACCGCGGCGCATGCAGAGAGTCGCCCTGCTTGGATGCCATCTTACCAAACCGCAGAGTTACTCCAACGCTTTCTATCATTCTCAGGGAGAATTCAATGTTCGGTCTCCGATAGATTGACAATTTTGGGCCCCATGTCTGAGGAAGGATGTGCTGGCTCTGGAGAGGGTCCAGAGGAGGTTTACATGAACGATCCCAGGAATGAGTGGGTTAACCTACGATGAGCGTTTGTCGGAGCTGGGCCTGTACTCGCTGGAGTTTAGAAGGATGAGCGGGGGGAACCTCATTGAAACTTACCGAAGAGTGAAAGGCCTGGATAGAGTGGATGTGGAGAGGATGTTTCATCAGGCCTCAGAATTAGATGATTTTTATTTTGGAAGAGGAGGAGGAATTTCTTTAGTCAGAGGGTGGTGAATCTGTAGAATTCTTTGCCACAGAAGGCTGTAGGGGCCAAGTCAATGGATATTTTTAAAGCAGAGATAGATAGATTCTTGATTAGTACGGGTGGCAGGGGTTATGGGGAGATGGCAGGAGAATAGGGTTAAGAGGGAGAGAAAGATCAGCCGTGATTGAATGGCGGAGTAGACTTGATGGGCCGAATGGCCTAATTAGGCTCCTATCACTTATGAATTTTCGACTGCTCCCGATTCATTGCAAGCCAGGACATCGCTCATTCCCATTATCAACTTAAAATAGATGGGTGTGGATGATTTACATGAGCAAAATTACTTAGCACTGAGGTAAAAACTAAATGGAACAAAAGCCATTCCAATTAGACTGCCATGTTAACATTATCAGACTGATTGATGAAAGCCATTGACGCCACATTTCAAAGGTTTTACAGAGGCAAACCTTTCGGCCACAGTAATCTGTGGCAGTGCATCTGCCCCACACTGACTTCAGACTTTGCTTATCTGTCGCGGTGTAAGTGTAGAGTCGTGGAGGCACACAGCACGGAAACAGGCCCTTTGGCCCGACTCACCCGTGCCCACCACCCTGGCCACTCCCATTACCAGGGACTTGTTCAGATTCAGGGTTTGCAGGAAGGAACTGGTTAAACCGAAGATAGACACAAAAAGCAGGAGTAAAGGGCATCATTTGGGGGTCATTTGCGCATCACGCAGTTGGCGCGCAAAAATTTTGCGATTCCCAAAATCCTAGAGACACTGCCCACGTCACCACACACCATGCGCGTGTAAAGCGCTCCGTGCGTGCATCACGTGCGTCGTGGCGCATAAATTATGTCACGTAAATGACGCCCAAGTGGGACAGGCCCTTAACTCAGCGGGACAGGCAGCTGCTCTGGAGAAAAGGAATAGGTGGCGTTTCGGGTCGAGACCTTTCTTCACACAGGGACAGCTTCTTCCCAGCTGTTATCAGGCAACTGAACCATCCTACCACAACTAGAGAGCGGTGCTGAACCTATCTGATTGGAGACCCTTGGACTATTTTTGATTGGACTTTCATGGCCTAACTTACAGTAAACGCTATTCACATTATTCCCTTTATCATGTATCTGTACACCGTGGGCGGCTCGATTAAATGAATGAATGAATACATTTATTGGCCAAGTATTCACATACAAGGAATTTGGCTTCGTGCTCTGCCCGCAAGTGACAACATGACATACAGTGACAGTTAGGAATAACACATAAAACATTAAACATTAATAATAAAACGTTATCGATTCAATATTCAGTATTCTATATTTATTCCATGTCATTTGAACCTCAGTGAGGCTCAAACGAAACTCCGTTTAAGCATGTGAATTAATTAAAATACCAGAGCAAAAGGAGGCTACAGATTGTGATCATGTGTGGTATTTCTGCTAGCTAGTTAGCACGCAACACAAGCTTTTCACTGTACCTCAGTTCATGTGACAACAAACTAAACTCAAAGGCAAATCCCAGTCTCATGCCTCCTGCTTTTCAACCCTGGCAGTTGTACAATCGTCTGGCTATCAAAAACCACTCTCGCTTTGTTGTCTGAAGAGGGGTCTCGACCCGAAACGTCACCTATTCCTTCACTCCATAAATGCTGCCTCACCCGCTGAGTTTCTCCAGCATTTTTTGTCTAAGCACGCTTTGTTGAGTTTAGTTTCTAGATACATCGCGGAAACAGGCCCTTCAGCCCATCGGTTCCGCGCTGACCAGCGATCCCCGCACACTAACGCCATCCTACACCCACGAGGGACAATTTACATTTAACCGAGAAACCTGTACGTCTTTCGAGTGTGGGAGGAAACTGAAGTTCCCGGAGAAAACCCACGCAGGTCACGGGGAAAGCGTACAACTCCATACAGACAGCACCCGTAATCTGGAACGGACCCGAGTCTCTGGCGCTGTGAGGCAGCAACTCTACCGCTGCGCCACCGTGCCGCCCTAATTACCTGCCAAGCTTTGTCTTGCCCCTCCTCTTTTCCAGCTTTCTTCCCCCCTCCCGCCCCCCAAAAGAAACCTTATGACCTTAAGCCCTAACCTTATGACCTTAGGCCCTTACCTGTCAAATTGTTTCTTAAACATTGGGATAGGCACTGTCTCAACTGCCTTCTCGTTCCATACACCCACCTCTGCGCAAAAAAGTTATCCCTGGTAAATATTTTCCCCGGAGTTATTGCCTGACCCGCTGAGTTACTCCAGCACTCTGTGAAACCTCACCTATCCATGTTCTCCACAGATGGTGCCTCACCCGCTGAGTTACTCCAGCACTCTGTGAAACGTCACCTCTCCATGTTCTCCACAGATGCTGCCTGACCCGCTGAGTTACTCCAGCACTCTGTGAAACGTCACCTATCCATGTTCTCCACAGATGCTGCCTGACCCGCTGAGTTACTCCAGCACTCTGTGAAACCTCACCTATCCATGTTCTCCACAGATGCTGCCTGACCCGGTGAGTTATTCCAGCACTCTGTGAAACCTCACCTATCCATGTTCTCCTCAGATGCTGCCTGACCCGGTGAGTTATTCCAGCACTCTGTGAAGCCTCACCTATCCATGTTCTCCTCAGATGCTGCCTGACCCGCTGAGTTACTCCAGCACTTTGCATCTGCAGTCTCTTATTTGTACAAGAAGCCGGGAGATGTGTTCATAAGATCATAAATTCAGACATTCTCGGACCAGAAATGGGCCATTCAGCCCATCAAGTCTACTCCGCTAGTCAGTCATGCCTGATCTATCTTTCCCTCTCAACCCCATTTTCCTGCCTTCTCCCCGTAACCCCTGGCAATGAATTCCACAGATTTTTGCTGACTTTACCTTGCACTAAACGTTATTCCCTTATCATTCTAAACAGCTCGATTGTAATCATGTATTGTCTTTCCACTGACTGGATAGCACGCAACAAAAGCTTTTCACTGTACCTCAGTACAATAAACTGAACTGTAAAACTATAAACTAAACGGTGAAAGATTCACCCTCTGACTAAAGAAATTCCTCCTCATCTCCTTTCTAAAGAAATGTCCTTTCATTCTGAGACGATGACCTGTGGTCCTAGACTCTCCCACTAGTGGAAACATCCTCTCCACATCCACGCTATCCAGGCCTTTCACTGTTCGAATTAATAGATTAAATAAATTAATGGTTTGAAAGTAAACTGAAGCCACAATGTGCTGAAAATGCAAAATCGACTAATCCTCGTATTTCCAAGAATCTCTGGTTTCACATCAGATTGCCAGACCCTGTGTCTTTTTCTTTCCGACAGATTAAACCTAATTGGCAAAAGCACGGGGTATGATATGAGGAATACGTCTTTCACATAAGTGGTTCTGACGAAGAGTGCATGCATTTTTATTTGTCGCATTCAAAAGTAGTTGGGCACTTTTAATTTAGCGTATAGACAATAGACAATAGGTGCAGGAGTAAGCCATTTGGCCTTTCAAGCCAGCACCGCCATTCAATGTGATCATGGCTGATCACCCACAATCAGTACCCCGTTCCTGCCTTCTCCCCATATCCCCTGACTCCGCTACCTTTAAGAGCCCTATATAGCTCTCTCTTGAAAGCATCCAGAGAATCGGCCTCCACCGCCCTGAGGCAAAGAATACCACAGACTCACAACTCTCTGGGTGAAAACGTGTTTCCTCGTCTCCGTTCTAAATGGCTTACCCCTTATTCTTAAACTGTGGCCCATGGTTCTGGACTCCACCAACATCGGGAACATGTTTCCTGCCTCTAGTGTGTCCAAACCCTTAATAATCTTATATGTTTCAATAAGATCTCCTCTCATCTTTCTAAATTCCAGAGTATACCAGTCCAGCCATTCCATTCTTTCAACATATGACAGTCCCTTAGTCCCACCTGCCTGCACTCATACCATAACCCTCCATACCCTTCTCATCCATATGCCTATCCAATTTATTTTTAAATGATACCAACGAACCTGCCGCCACCACTTCCACTGGAAGCTCATTCCACACCGCTACCACTCTCTGAGTAAAGAAGTTCCCCCTCATGTTACCTCTAAACCTCTGTCCCTTAATTGTAAAGTCATGTCCTCTTGTTTGAATCTTCCCTATTCTCAAAGGGAAAAGCTTGTCCACATAAACTCTGTCTATCCCTCTCATCATTTTAAAGACCTCTATCAAGTCCCCCCTTAACCTTCTGCGCTCCAGAGAATAAAGACCTAACTTATTCAACCTATCTCTGTAACTTAGCTGTTGAAACCCAGGCAACATTCTAGTAAATCTCCTCTGTACCCTCTCTATTTTGTTGACATCCTTCCTATAATTGGGCGACCAAAATTGTACACCATACTCCAGATTTGGTCTCACCAATGCCTTGTACAATTTTAACATTACATCCCAGCTTCTATACTCAATGCTCTGATTTATAAAGGCTAGCATACCAAAAGCTTTCTTTACCACCCTATCTATATGAGATTCCACCTTCAAGGAACTATGCACGGTTATTCCCAGATCCCTCTGTTCAACTGTATTCTTCAATTCCCTACCTGGGTGAAAACGTTTTTTTTTCACCTCAGTCTTAAATGGCCTCCCCTTTATTGTAATACTGTTCTAATTATACCACTGCGCCACCTTGCCGCCATTTAACCTTCAGGGATAGGAAAGGTTTAGTGTGATATGGGCCAAATTTGGGCAAGTGTGCCTGGTGTAGATGGGGCATCTTGGTCAGCGTAGACAAGTTGGGCCGTAGGGCCTGTTTCCACACTGTATGACTCTGACTCTGTATCACTCTTTCTCCTCAGGGTCCCATATCCTTCAACTAAACTGCGCAGAAGATAACACTTTAGCTATTCATAGAAACATAGAAACATAGAAAATAGGTGCAGGAGTAGGCCATTCGGCCCTTCGAGCCTGCACCGCCATTCAATGTGATCATGGCTGATCATCCAACTCAGTATCCCGTACCTGCCTTCTCTCCATACCCCCTGATCCCTTTAGCCACAAGTGCCACATCTAACGCCCTCTTAAATATAGTCAATGAACTGGCCTCAACTACCTTCTGTGGCAGAGAATTCCAGAGACTCACCACTCTCTGTGTAAAGAATGTTTTCCTCATTTCGGTCCTAAAGGAATTCCCCCTTATCCTTAGACTGTGACCCCTTGTTCTGGACTCCCCCAACATCGGGAACAATCTTCCAGCATCTAGCTTGTCCAACCCCTTAAGAATTTTGTAGGTTTCTATAAGATCCCCCCTCAATCTTCTAAATTCCATCGAGTACAAACCGAGTCTATCCAATCTTTCCTCATATGAAAGTCCTGACATCCCAGGAATCAGTCTGGTGAATCTTCTCTGTACCCCCTCTATGGCAAGGATGTCTTTCCTCAGATTTGGAGACCAAAACTGTACGCAGTACTCCAGGTGTGGCCTCACCAAAACCCTGTACAACTGCAGTAGAACCTCCCTGCTCCTATACTCAAATCCTTTCGCTATGAATGCTAACATACCATTTGCTTTCTTCACTGCCTGCTGCACCTGCATGCCTACTTTCAATGACTGGTGTACCATGACACCCAGGTCTCGTTGCATCTCCCCCTTACCTAATCTGCCACCATTCAGATAATAGTCTACCCTCATGTTTTTGCCACCAAAGTGGATAACCTCACATTTATCCACATTGTACTGCATCTGCCATGCATCTGCCCATTCACTCAGCCTATCCAAATCACCCTGCAGCCTCCAAGCATCCTCCTCACACCTAACTATACCCCCCAGCTTGGTATCATCTGCAAATTTGGAGATGTTGCATTGAATTCCCTCGTCCAAATCATTAATATATATTGTAAATAGCTGGGGTCCCAGCACTGAGCCTTGCGGTACCCCATTAGTCACTGCCTGACATTCTGAAAAGGACCCGTTTACTCCTACCCTTTGCCTCCTGTCTGCTAGCCAGTTCTCTATCCACATCAATACTGAACCCCCAATACCGTGTGCTTTAAGTCTGTATGCTAATCTCTTATGCGGGACCTTGTCGAAAGCCTTCTGAAAGTCTAGATATAACACATCCACTGTGTGACACATTCATGTGGAGGAAGGAACTGCAGATGCTGGTTTAACCCGAACATAGACACAAAAAGCTGGAGTAACTCTGCGGGACAGGCAACATCTCTGGAGGGAAGGAATAGGTGACGTTTCGGGGCGAGTCCCTTCTTCAGACTGAACGTCACCTATTCCTTTCTCCAGAGATGGTAGTCCAGGAGTGAGCAGGTTAACATATGATGAGCGTTTGTCGGCACTGGGCCTGTACTCGCTAGAGTTTAGAAGAATGAAGGGGGGAACCTCATTGAAACGTACAGAATAGTGAAAGGCTTGGACAGAGTGGATGTGGAGAGGAAGTTTCCACTAGTGGGAGAGTCTAGGACTTGAGGTCACAGCTTCAGAATTTAAAAAAAGTTCTTAATACCTGAGATGAGGAGGAATGTTGTTACAGTGGGCAGTGAATCTGCGGAGTTCTTTGCCACAGAGGGCTGTGGAGGCCAAATCAGTGGATATTTTTAAGGCAGAGGTAGATAGATTCTTGATTAGTACAGGTGTCAAAGGTTATGGGGAGAAGGCAGGAGAATCGGGTAAGAGGGAGAGAAAGGTCAGCCATGATTGAATGGTGGAGTAGACTTGATGGGTCGAATGGCCTAATTCTGCTCCTAGCACTTATGACCTTATTACTGAGTGCAGAGTTACTCCAGCTGTTTGTATCTATCTTTAACTATTGGTGACAGGACCCTCTTATCCAAGGAGCTTAAAACCTGCAAAGAAACTCGAGCGCTGCAGGAAAGCACAATTGTTTATGAAATGAGTAAGCCCGGGTTCATATTTCGGGAGATTCATCCCTTGTGTAGACTAAGCCTGTGATTGCTAAACGCGGCCACCCATCAGTAAATCTTGATCTCCATCTCGGTACTGATGATTCATCAACAAAGGCGAGACATCACCCTCTCCAGAGCGAAACACCCCTCACCCTAAGGTTCTAAGACTTATAGGTCTGAAGAAGGGTCTCGACCTGAAACGTCACCCATTCCTTCTCTCCAGAGATGTTGCCTGTCCCATTGAGTTCCTCCAGCATTCTGTGTCTATCCTCGCTCAGAGACGCATGCATGCAGTCTGCCCGGATGCAATGGTTTAGTTTAGTTTAGTCTAGTGTAGAGATACAGTGTCGAAACAGGCCCTTCGGCCCACCATGCCCGCGTCGACCAGCGATCCCCGCACACTGACACACTATTGTAGACGAGGAAACACTTTTTCACACAGAGAGCACACTGAAGGGGAGTCCAGAACCAGGGGCCACGGTTTAAGAATAAGGGGTAAGCCATTTAGAACGGAGACGAGGAAAAACTTTTTCACCCAGAGGGATGTGAATCTATGGAATTCTCTGCCTCAGAGGGCGGTGGAGGCCGGTTCTCTGGATACTTTCAAGACAGAGCTAGACAGGGCTCTTAAAGATAGGGGATATGGGGAAAAGGGAGGAACGGACTCCTTTAAGTCTAGACTTAAAACCCATTTCTACTCACAAGCGTTTCTTGAGGTCCTCTGGCGGAGCGCTGTATGAATGTATTTATGTATGTATTGTTCGATCGGTGTACCCCTGTTTGTAGCACGTTAGTACCTGCACTGATGTAAAGCACTTTGGTCAATGAGAGTTGTGTTTCAATGTGCTACAGAAATAAAATTGACTTGACTTGACTACTATGCCATTCAATCATGGCTGATCTATCTCTCCCACGCTCCTGCCTTCTCCCCATAACCCCTGACACCCATACTGATCAAGAATCTATCTATCTCTGCCTTAAAAATATCCACTGACTTAGCCTCCGCAGCCTTCTGTGGTGAAGAATTCCACCATGTTAAGAGGCAGATACAGGCCGGGGGGGGGGGGGGGGGGGGGAAGGGGGGGTGTTATTTGGCAGATGGTAGGGACCAAGGCAAGAGGTGAAAAGGAGAAAAAAAGAGTGTCAGATCAGGAGAGGACTGAAATGTAAAGCTAGAGGGAGGGATATAAAATTGGAAATGCCTTTGGGATGTGGGAGGAAGCTGGAGCACCGGAGGAAACCCACACGGTCGCGGGTGAGCATGCAAACTCCACACAGACAGCACCCGAGGTCAGGATGGAACCTGGGTTTCTGCAATTGTTCGGCAGCAGCTGTACCATTTTCTTCGACTTACCTGTGGTGCAATCCCCACGTGTCTTGGCATCATTTCAAACGTATTGCAGAAATTTAAAACCAATTTTAGGCAATGTCAGACCGAAGGAATTCCCCTTCAAAATAATTGCATCATAAGAGCAACATCTTGCCCAGACATCACTACAGCTCAGCCTCAACAGTGCACTCTTTCACTGCCGATAGATAGCATCCTGCGGCGTTGCTTAGCTTTTGGAGAGACAGCATGGAAACAGGCCCATCGGCCCACTGATTATATCATTGATCAGCCATTCACACTCGAGTTATAGATTCACAGAGTGATGCAGTGCAAAAACAGGCCCTTCGGCCCAGCTTGCCCACACCGGCCAACATGTCCCAGCTACACCAGCCGCACCTGGCCGCATTTGGCCCTCATCCCTCCAAACCTGTCCTATCCATGTATTTGTTCAAAATACAATGATGCTGGCTTTTGACTCAAAATGCTGGAGTAACTCAGCGGGACAGGCAGCATCTCTGGAGAGAGGGAATGGGTGACGTTTCGGGTCGACTGAGGGCCAGGGGATTTGGAAACTAGAGATATGAAAGGGTAAGGTGTGAAAATGACATGATCAAAGCAGATGATGCTCAAGGAAATGTTGAATGGTTCATTGATAGCTGAGGGGAAGGAGACAACGAGGCGTGCAAAATAGTCGGAGTACTGGGATGGGATAGGGATGGAGAGAGAGGGAAAGCAAGGATTACTTGAAGTTGGAGAAGTCAATGTTCACACCGCTGGGGTGTAAGCTGCCCAAGCGAAATATGAAGCGATGTTTCTCCAATTTGCGCTGGGCCTCACTCTGACAATGGAGGAGGCCCAGGACAGAAAGGTCGGTGGGGGAATGGGAGGAGGAGTTTAGAGTGTTTGGCAACCGGGACATCAGGTAGGTCCAGGCAGTCTGAGCGGAGATGTTCTGCAAAACGATCGCCCAGTCTGCGCTTGGTCTCGCCGATATACAGGAGTCCTTACATAACTGGGACCTGGATGTCGAGGGCATTAAACGCTGACAGGTGCACTCCAGCTTCTGCGGAATATAAACACTCAATCATTTCCTGCTGCAGATATTAGCTTCCGTGCTGGGGTCGCAATAATTAAACATCTGTTGTCGCTTCCTCCCCCGACAAACCTGGAACAATCGCGCTCAAGGACAGACTAGTGCGGAGCTACAATAGTCTGGTGTACGAGGGGACGATGTCGAGCCACAGAGACCGCAAGCCTTGAGAGTGTGCTGTGGTCAACAACAAAACATCTGATCTCAGCTCGGACCATAACGAGCGAGTTTAGTTTAGGAAGGAACTGCAGATGCTGGTTTAAACCATGCATGTTAGCATGCAGGTACAGCAGGCAGTGAAGAAAGCGAATGGCATGTTGGCCTTTATAACAAGGGGATTCGAGTATAGGAGCACATAGGTCCTTCTGCAGTTGTACAGAGCCCTAGTGAGAACACACCTGTAGTATTGTGTACAGTGTTAGTCCCCCAATTTGAGGAAGGACATTCTTGCTATTGAGAAAGTGCAGCGTAGGTTTACAAGGTTAATTCCCGGGATGGCGGGACTGTCATATGCTGAGAGAATGGAGCAGCTGGGCTTGTACACGCTGGAGTTTAGAAGGATGAGAGGGAATCTTATTGAAACATATAAGATTGTTAAAGGTTTGGGCATGCTATAGGCAGGAAACATGCTCCCGATGTTGGGGAGTCCAGAACCAGGTGCCACAGTTTAAGAATAAGGGGTAAGCCATTTAGAATGGAGACGAGGAAACACTTTTTCTCACAGAGAGTGGTGAGTCTGTGGAATTCTCTGCCTCAGAGGGCGGTGGAGGCCGGATCTCTGGAAACTTTCAAGAGAGAGCTAGATAGGGCTCTTAAAGATAGCGGAGTCAGGGGATATGGGGAGAAGGCAGGAACAGGGGATGATCAGCCATGATCACATTGAATGGTGGTGCTGGCTCAAAGGGCCGAATGGCCTACTCCTGCACCTATTGTCTATTGTATAAACCGAAGATAGACCGAAAATACTGGAGTAACTCAGCAGAACAGGCAGCATCTCAGGAGAGAAGGAATGGGTGACGTTTCAGGACGAATCTGAAGAAAGGTTTCAACCAGAAATGTCACCTATTCCTTTTCTGCAGAGATGCTGTTTGACCTGCTGAGTTACTCGAGCTTTTAGCATATATCTTGAGTTTAGTTCAGATTAGTTTAGATATACAACGCAGAAACTGGCTCTTCAGCCCACTGAGTCCGTGCCGACCAGCGATCCCCGTACACTATCACTATCTGACACACCAGGGACAATTAATTGTTTGTACTGACACCAATTAACCTACAGACCTGTATGTCGTTGGTGTGCGGAAGGAGGCCCGAGCACCCGGAGAAAACCCGCAGGGGGAACATGGAAACTCTGCATAGATAGCATCCGTGGTCAGGATTGAACCCGGGTCTCTGGCGCTCTAAAAGCGCATGTCCCATTTGGGCGCCATTTGCGCGACATCCTAAAAATTGGTTGGCGCGCCGTGGAGTGCGGTGAGACGTGGTGGCGTATGCAGTGACGTGCGGCAACACGCAGCGCCACAGGATTTTGGAATCCTCGTATGCCACCTGTGTGACGTATCCCTTGCGCACGCTGACATACTGATGGCGCACGCTGACATACTTACGGCGTACGTGTAGCGCGTGGTGATGCATGGCCACGCACGAATATTGTCTATGCTAATTTATTATTCGTCACCTTGCGTCAACGGCCGTCACCATGCGCCGCTCGTACGCCGTCGGCGCGCCATTCGAGCGTCGCTTGAGCGCCGCATCACGTGACCACCCGGGTATAAAACGCGCGTAGTTTTTAAACATTTTCACTGGGAAAATCCTTGCCACGGAGATCGGACTAAGTACGAACGACATCGCAAATGGCTCCCAAAAGAAGCAGGGCCCTCATGAGCGCTTGGCGCGCGACTGTCGTACCACTAGACGATTTCCGCGCGACTGTCGCCTGTCAGTCACTACCGGCCTGTGGCATAAATGACGCGCAACTAATGCCCAAGCGGGATTGGCCCTTCAGGCAGCAACCCTACTGCTGCGCCACCGTGACGACCTACAACAAACCCAAGTGCCTTACATTGATATGGCACCCCTGTAGTATGAAACATAGGTACAGGTGTAGGCCATTCGGCCCTTTGAGCCAGCACCGCCATTCAATATGATCATGGCTGATCATCCAAAATCAGTACCCCGTTCCTACTTTTCCCCCGTATCCCTTGATTCCGTTAGCCCGAAGAGCGAAATATAACTCTCTCTTAAAAACATCCAGTGAATTGGCCTCCACTGCCTTCTGTGGCAGAGAATTCCGCAGATTCGCAACTCTCTGGGGGAAAACGTTTTTCCTCATCTCAGTCCTAAATGGCCTACCCCAGGTGTGGTATTCACTGCCTACTGTACCTGCGTGCTTATTTTCAGTGACCAATGGCCTTATTCTTAAACTGTGACCCCTGGTTCTGCACTCCCCCAACATCGGGAACATTTTTCCTGCATCTAGCCTGTCCAATCCCTTAAGAATTTTATGTGTCTATATGTTCCCCTCTCATCCTTCAAAATTCCAGTGAATATAAGCCCAGTCGATCCATTCTTTCATCATATGCCACAAGGGAATTGACCCGGTGAACCTACGCTGCACTCCCTCAATAGCATGAATGTACTTCCTTAAATGAGGAAACCAAAATCGTACGCAATACTCCAGGTGTGGTCATCATTGCCTGCTGCACCTGCATGCTTACTTTCAGTGACTGATGTACAAGCACACCCAGGTCTCATTGCACTTCCCCTTTTTCTAATCTGACACCATTCAGATAATAATCTGCCTTCTTGTTCTTGCCACCAACGTGGATAACCTCACATTTATCCACATTATACCACACCTGCCATGCATCTGCCCACTCACCCAGCCTCTCCAAGTCATCCTGCAGCCTCATAGCATCCTCGCAGCTCACTCTGACACCCAGCTTTGTGTCATCCGCAAATTTGGAAACGTTATATTTAATTCCTTTGTCTAAATAGAGGTGTTACATTGAATTCCTTCATCTAAATACCGAACGTAGACAGTCGAACACAGGCACAGGCCCTTCGGCCCACGAGGCCTGGATAGAGTGGATGTGGAGAGGATGTTTCCACCAGTGGGAGAATCTGGAACCAGAGGTCACAGCCTCAGGATTAAAGGACGTCAGGAATTTCTTTAGTCAGAGGATGGTGGATCTGTGTAATTCTTCGCCACTAAAGGCTGTGGAGACCAAACCCATGGATATTTTTAAGCAGAGATAGATAGATTCTTGATTGGTACGGGTGTCAGAGGTTATGGGGAGAAGGCAGGAGGGAGTGAGAGATAGATCAGCCATGATTGATTGGCCACTAAATGGCCTCATTCTGCTCCTATCACTTATGACCTTATGACACAAAGGTCCAAGAATGCAAGAAATTGTGGACGCAGCCCAGACCATCGCACAAACCAACCTCCCTTCCATTGACTCCATCTACACCTCACGCTGCCTCGGCAAGGCCAGCAGCATCATCAAGGACCAGTCGCACCCCGGCCACTCCCTCTTCTCCCCTCTCCCATCAGGCAAGAGGTACAGAAGTGTGAAAACGCACACCTCCAGATTCAGGGACAGTTTCTTCCCAGCTATTATCAGGCAACTGAACAATCCTACCACAACCAGAGAGCAGTGCTGAACTACTATCTACCTCATTGGTGACCCTCGGACTATCCTTGATCGAACTTTGCTGGCTTTACCTTGCACTAAACGTTATTCCCTGTTATGCACTGTAAATGGCTTGATTGCAAATCATGTATTGTCTTTCCGCTGACTGGATAGCAGGCAACAAAAGCTTTTCACTGCACCTTGGTACACGTGACAATAAACTAAACCGTAAACACAAGAGTCGGAGTAACTCAGCACCTCAGGCAGCATCTCTGGAGAAAAAGATGCTGACAAAAATTAGAAAAAGATCAATTTTTGGGAGGGGGGAGGGAGGAGGGAGGGGGGAGAAAGGGGAGGATATTAATGCCTGATGCAGAGATGCTGCCTGACCAACTGAGTTACTCCAACACTTTGTTTGCTTTAAAGGAAAAACGGTTGTGGACATAATGCTTAATCGGGATGGAAGGCTTTATCATAAGGAGCAGAATTAGGCCATTCGCTCCATCAAGTCTACGCCGTCATTCAATCATGGCTGATCTATCTCTCCCTGCTAACCCCAATCTCCTGCCTTCTCCCCGTAACTAGAGCTAAATATAACTCTCTGCCTTCTGTGGCAGAGAATTCCACAGATTCCACAGATTCACAACTCTCTGGGTGAAAAAGATTTTCCTCATCTCAGTCATTAATGGCCTACCCCTTATTCTTAATCTGTGACCCTTGGTTCTGGACTCCCCCAACATCGGGAACATTTTTCCATATCTAGCCTGTCCAATCCTTTAAGAATTTTATAGGTTTCTGTGAGGAGCATTGAGGGAGTGCAGCGTAGGTTCACAAGGTTAATTCCTGGGATGACATGACTGTTATACGCTGATAGAATGGAGCAACTGGACTTGTATACTCTGGAAGTTAGAAGGATGAGAGGGAACCTTATTGAAACATAAGATTATTAAGGGTTTGGACACGCTAGAGGCAGGAAACATGTTCCCGATGTTGGGGGAGTCCAGAACCAGGGGCCACAGTTTAAGAATTAGGGGTAAGCCATATAGAATGGAGACGGGGAAAAACCTTTTCACACAGAGAGTTGTGAATCTGGGGAATTCTCTGCCTCAGAAGGAGGTGGAGGCCAATTCTCTGGATGCTTTCAAGAGAGAGTTAGATAGAGTTCTTAAAGATAGCGGAGTCAGGGGATATGGGGAGATGGCAGGAACGGGGTACTGATTGGGGATGATCAGCCAGGATCATATTGAATGGCGGTGCTGGTTCAAAGGGCCGAATGGCCTACTCCTGCGCCTATTGTCTATTGTCTAATGAAATCTCCTCTCATCCTTCTAAATTCCAGTTACTCCAGAATCTTTTGGTTCATGGTTCCCTTTTTGCCTCTCCATGCAAGATACTTGTCTTGACGAGCTCGAACGTGGAATTCAAGCGCAAGAGGTCATGGAAAATTGGTCGGGCTACAGCTGGTGCACTTAGTGCACTTCTGGGAATATCGGAAGGAGGTGATTTCACAGGATGTGTGACGAGATGAATCACCAGGATATAACATGAGATGAGGCATTTCAGTTATAAAGAGGGACTGGAAAATATACATTTGCTTTCAGTCGAGCACAAGTGGCGGAGAACGAACCTGAAAGGAGTGCATCGTAGGTTCACCAGGTCAATTCCCGACATTGTGGGACTGTTATATGTTTCTAGAATGGAGCGGCTGGGCTTGTACATTCTGGAGTTTAGAAGGATGAGAGGGGATATTATTGAAACATATAAGGTTATTAAGGGTTTGGACACGCTAGAGGCAGGAAGCACGTTCCCGATGTTGGGGGAGTCCAGAACCAGGGGGCACAGTTTAAGGATAACGGGTAAGCCATTTAGAACGGAGATGAGGAAACACTTTTTTCACACAGAGAGTTGTGAGTCTGTGGAATTCTCTGCCTCAGAGGGCGATGGAGGCCTGATCTCTTGATACTTTCAAGAGAGAGCTTGATAGAGCTCTTAGGGATAGCGGAACTAAGGGATATGGAGAGAAGGCAGGAACGGGGTACTGAATGGGGATGATCAGCCATGATCACATTGAATGGCGGTGCTGGCTCGAAGGTGCCGAATGGCCTACTCCTGCACCTATTGTCTATTGAATGACTTGCACAAAATTAGGAGGGGCATTGTTATGCTTGATAGTGGGAATCTCTTCCACATGGCAGAGTCATAGAGTCATAGATTGATACAGTGTGGAAACATGCCCTTCGGCCCAACTTGGTCCATATCTCTCCAAACCTGTCCTACCCATGTACCTGTCTAATTGTTTCTTAAAAGTTGGCATAATCCCAGCCTCAACTACCTCTTTTAGCAGCTCGTTCCATACACCCACCACTCTTGGTATTACCCCTTAGATTCCTATTAAATCTTTCCCCCTTCACCTTGAACCTCTGTCGTCTGGTCCTCGATTCCCCCACTCTGGGTAAGAGACTCTGTGCGTCTACCCGATCTATTCCTCTCATGATTATGTACACCTCGATAAGATCACCCCTTCATCCTCCTGCGCTCCAAGGAATAGAGACCCAGCCTGCTCAACCTTTCCTGACAGAAACAATTAGACAGGTACATGGACAGCACAGGTTTAGAGGGATATGGACCAAGAGAAGTCAAGTGGGACTAGTGTAGCTGGGGCATTGTTGGCCGGTGCGGGCGAGTTGAGCCGAAGGGCCTGTTTCCACACCGTATCACTCTGGAACTCTACAGCTCAGACCCACTAGTCCTGGCATAGAAACATAGACATAGAAAATAGGTGCAGGAGTAGGCCATTCGGCCCTTCGAGCCTGCACCGCCATTCAATGTGATCATGGCTGATCATCCAACTCAGTATCCCGTACCTGCCTTCTCTCCATACCCCCTGATCCCTTTAGCCACAAGTGCCACATCTAACGCCCTCTTAAACATAGCCAATGAACTGGCCTCAACTACCTTCTGTGGCAGAGAATTCCAGAGACTCACCACTCTCTGTGTAAAGAATGTTTTCCTCATTTCGGTCCTAAAGGAATTCCCCCTTATCCTTAGACTGTGACCCCTTGTTCTGGACTCCCCCAACATCGGGAACAATCTTCCAGCATCTAGCTTGTCCAACCCCTTAAGAATTTTGTAGGTTTCTATAAGATCCCCCCTCAATCTTCTAAATTCCATCGAGTACAAACCGAGTCTATCCAATCTTTCCTCATATGAAAGTCCTGACATCCCAGGAATCAGTCTGGTGAATCTTCTCTGTACCCCCTCTATGGCAAGGATGTCTTTCCTCAGATTTGGAGACCAAAACTGTACGCAGTACTCCAGGTGTGGCCTCACCAAAACCCTGTACAACTGCAGTAGAACCTCCCTGCTCCTATACTCAAATCCTTTCGCTATGAATGCTAACATACCATTTGCTTTCTTCACTGCCTGCTGCACCTGCATGCCTACTTTCAATGACTGGTGTACCATGACACCCAGGTCTCGTTGCATCTCCCCCTTACCTAATCTGCCACCATTCAGATAATAGTCTACCCTCATGTTTTTGCCACCAAAGTGGATAACCTCACATTTATCCACATTGTACTGCATCTGCCATGCATCTGCCCATTCACTCAGCCTATCCAAATCACCCTGCAGCCTCCAAGCATCCTCCTCACACCTAACTATACCCCCCAGCTTGGTATCATCTGCAAATTTGGAGATGTTGCATTGAATTCCCTCGTCCAAATCATTAATATTGATAACATTAATATCCAAAGCAACATCCCCGTAAGTCTTCTCTGAACTCTTTCAAGCTTGACAATATCATTCCTATCACATGGTGCCGAGAACTGAGCACAATATTCTAAATGCGGTCTCACCAACGCCTTATACAACTGCAACATGACCTCCCAACTTCTAAACTCAGCAACATGACCTCCCAACCTCTATACTCAATGGATAAAACCATCCCCTCCCCACTCTTCTCCCCTCCCCACCCTAGTCGTCCTACCAGTTCCACTGTTCTCCACCTTGTATCCCTCTTGTTAACACATCTTTCACCAGCCAACAATGGACCATTGTGGGCTCCACCCTTCCTTGGTCATCTGTTGCCAGCCCTGATGTGTTTAGGCCTGTTCTCTCCTTCAGTTTATTCCCCCACAAGCCCCACAATGAAATACTTCATTGTCACGCGAGACTGATTCCTGGGATGTCAGGGCTTTCATATGAGGAAAGACTGGATAGACTCGGCTTGTACTCGCTGGAATTTAGAAGATTCAGGGGGGATCTTATAGAAACTTACAAAATTCTTAAAGGGTTGGACAAGCTAGATGCTGGAAGATTGTTCCCAATGTTGGGGGAGTCCAGGACAAGGGGTCACAGTCTAAGGATAAGGGGGAATTCCTTTAGGACCGAGATGAGGAAAAAAGAGAGTGGTGAGTCTCTGGAATTCTCTGCCACAGAAGGTAGTTGAGGCCAGTTCATTGGCTATATTTAAGAGGGAGTTAGATGTGGCCCTTGTGGCTAAAGGGATCAGGGGGTATGGAGAGAAGGCAGGGATGGGATACTGAGTTGGATGATCAGCTATGATCATATTGAATGGCGGTGCAGGCTCGAAGGGCCGAATGGCCTACTCCTGCACCTATTTTTCTATGTTTCTATGTTTCTATGTCTACGAGACAAGGCACAGTGAATGTCTTTGTTGGCACCACCTCTACTTTCAGTGTGAAGAAGGGTTCCGGCCCGAAACGTCACCTGTTTTATTTCTCCAGAGATGCTGGCTGACCCCGCTGAGCTACTCCAGCATTTTGTGTCTATGGGGAACCTAACCCGCCGCTCTGGTTCTCACCCCCCCCCCCCCCCCCCCCCCTCATGCTGTGAAGACGGATAGGTTTGTAGGTGAATTGGCTTGGTCAAATTTGAAATATGTCCCTGGGGTGCGTATGATAGTGTTAGTGCGCGGGGATCGCTGGTCGGTAGGACGTGGGGCCTGTTTCCGCGCTGTATCTGTGAACTAAAAGATGCTGCCTGACCTGCTGAGTTACTCCGGCACTTTAAGCCTATCAGAGAACCTCCCTGCCCAACTTGCCCACACCGGCCGACATGCCACATCTACACGTCCAACCTGCCTGTGTGTGGCCCATATCTCGCTAAACCTGTCCTATCCATGTACCTTGCCACATAAGGCTGCGGGGCCAAGTCAGTGGATACATTTAAGGCAGAGATAGATAGATTTTTGATTAGTACGGGTGTCAGGGGTTATGGGGAGAAGGCAGGAGAATGGGGTTAGGAGGGGGGGGGAAAGATCAGCCACGATTGATCCCAAAATGATGGAGTATTGATGGGCCGAATGGCCTAATTCTTCTCCTATACCTTATGACCTTAGGCCCTTATCTGTCAAATTGTTTCTTAAACATTGGGATAGGCACTGTCTCAACTACCTCCTCGTTCCATAGACCCACCTCCCTTTGCGCAAAAAAGTTATCCCACAGGTGCCTTTTAAATATTTTCCCCGGATTTGCTGCCTGACCCGCTGAGTTACTCCAGCACTCTGTGAAACGTCACCTATCCATGTTCTCCACAGATGCTGCCTGACCCGCTGAGTTACTCCAGCACTCTGTGAAACGTCACCTATCCACCCACGTTCTCCACAGATGCTGCCTGACTCGCTGAGTTACTCCAGCACTCTGTGAAACGTCACCTATCCATGTTCTCCACAGATGCTGCCTGACCCGCTGAGTTACTCCAGCACTCTGTGAAACGTCACCTATCCATGTTCTCCAAAGATGCTGCCTGACCCGCTGAGTTACTCCAGCGAGTTACCCTGTGTTCTATGCAAGAATCCTGCATGCTTTATTAGTCACTGCAAGAAAATAGACCACCAAGCCCCTCAAGCATTTAGGAAATCTTTTGGAAAAGATTTTATGAGGCGTCGGGCAGAACTGGATTTAAAGGGAATTATTTTGTGTGCCTCCTCGGAGTTAATGGCCTTTTTCCTTGGCAGAAGGTCTGGTGATTCACAAAACCATGAGCGTGGCATTGTGTAGTGCACTGCCACATTCCAGCAAGGTTTGCTTGGCCGTGCCAAGATAGTTTCCTGCACAGAAGGTATCTTTAGCTCCTGGTAAATATTGACATACTCCCAGAGGAAGAGAGGGCCAGCACAGGAGCAAGTGGAGACAGGCACAAAATGCTGGAGTAACTCAGCGGCATCTCTGGAGAGAAGGAATGGGTGACGTCACCCATTCAGTCTGAAGAAGGGTCTCGACTCGAAAGGCCACCCATTCGTTCTCTCCAGAGATGCTGCCTGAGTCTCGCTGAGTTACTCCAGCTTTTTGTGTCTCTCTTCGGTTTAAACCAGCATCTGCAGTTCCTTCCTACACAGAAGGAAGTGGACGCGGTGAGGGAAAGGAGCAGAATTAGGCCATTCGGCCCATCAAGTCTACTCCGCCATTCAATCATGGCTGATCTATTTCTCCCTCCCCACCCCATTCTCCTGCCTTCTCCCCATAACCCCTGAAACCCGTACTAATCAAGAATCAATCTTTCTCTGCCTTAAAAATATCCACTGACTTGGCCTCCACAGCCTTCTGTGGCAATGAATTCCACAGATTCACCACCCTCTGACTAAAGAAATTCCTCCTCATCTCCTTCCTAAAGGAACCTCCTTTAATTCTGAGGCTGTGCCCTCTAGTCCTAGACTCTCCCACTAATGGAAACGTTCTCACCACACCGACTCTATTCAAGCCTTTCTCTATTCGAACAGCAATAATACTTCAGGCAAAGTTACAAACCCAACTCTCTGTGATCACAAGGAACTGCAGATGCTGGCTTACCCAAAAAGATGCAAAGTGCTGGAGTAACTCAGCGAGTCAGGCAGCATCTCTGGAGAACGTGGACTGGTGACATTTTGGGTCGGGACCCTTCTTCAGACCCGAACCGTCAGCTATTCATGTCCTCCCGGGATGCTGCCTGACCCGCTGAGTTTTAGTGCCGTTTTAGTTCAGAGATACAAGGTAGAAACAGGCCTTTCGGCCCATCCAGTCCGCGCCAGCCAGCCATCCCCGCGCACAAACCCTTTCCTGCAATGGGGACAATTTACAATTTTACCAAAGCCAATTAACCTGCAGACCTGCACGGCTTTGGAATGTGGGCAGTGGGAGAAAACCGGAGCACCCGGAGAAAACCCACGCAGGTCACGGGGAGAACGTACAAACTCCGTACAGACAGCGCCCGTAGTCAGGATCGAGCACAGGACTTTGGCGCCGTGAGGCAGCAACTCCACCGCTCTCTCATTCCCTCACATAGTCAGAGAGTCAGACAGCATGGAAACACGCCCTTTGGCCCAAGTCACCAACGTCAGCCATGATGCCCCATCTAAGCTATTTCCATTTACCCGCATATGACCCATATCCCTCTCAACCTTTCCGATCCATATTCCTGTCCAAGTGTCTGTTAAATATTGTTATTGTACCAGCCTTAACGACCTCCTCTGGCAGCTTGTTCCACAAACTCTGAGAGAACAAATTGCCTCACAAATTCCTATTAATTCTTTCCCTTCACAGTTTAAACCTATTGTCCTCTGGAAGGATCTTGGTTCCTCTACCCTGCGTAAAAAGAAATAGATCGGGTAGACGCTCACTGGCTCTGGCCCAGAGTAGAGGATTTGAGGATGTAGGTTTAAGATTTGAAAGGAATCCGAGGGGTAACGTTTCCACACAAAGGGTGGTGGGTGTATGGAACGAGCTGCCAGAGGAGGTAGTTGAGGCTGGGACTATCGCAATGTTTGAGAAACAGTTAGACAGGTACATGGACAGGACACGGTTGGAGAGATACGGTCACGCTGGCGCTGCGGTTGAGTTGCTGCCTTACAGCGAATGCAGCGCAGGAGAGCCGGGTTCCATCCCGATTACGGGTGCTGTCTGTGCGGATTTTGCACGTTCTCCCCGTGACCTGCGTGGGTTTTCTCTGCGATCTTCGGTTTCCTCCCACACTCCAAAGACGCGCAGGTTGTTAGGTTCATTGGCTTGGTTAATGTAAGAATTGTCCCGAGTGGGTGTAGGACAGTGTTAATGTGCGGGGATCGCTGGTCGGCGCGGACCTGGTGGGCCGAAGGGCCTGTTTCCGCGCTGTATCCCTGAACTAAAAAAAAAAGATATGGACAAAACACAGGTAGGTGGGACTGGTGAAGATGGGACATGTTGGCCGGTGTGGGCAAGCTGGGCCGATGGTCCTGTTTCTGCACTGTATCACTCTGTGACTGGAGCCTATACAGAACAAGCTTTTCACTGTATCTCTGTACACGTGACGGTAAATATAGAAACCGCTCAGCCATAGATCAAACATTCACAACATCACCTTCCCATCCCTAACCCTTGAATCCCCAAATATTTGAACATTCTTCAAGCTGTCTTGATTCATCTCAACATCTGAGGTAGCACGGTGGACTCCAAATACTCTTACACTTCCAAACACTCTAAACTCCCCCTCCCATTCCCACACTGACCTTTCTGTCCTGGGCCTCCTCCATTGTCAGAGTGAGGCCCAGCGCAAATTGGAGGAGCAGCACCTCATATTTCACTTGGGCAGCTTACAACCCCAGTGGCATGAACATTGACTTCTCTAACTTCAAGTAACCCTTGCTTGCCCTCTCTCTCTGTCCCCTCCCCCACGCTAATCGTTTCACTGTCGTCCTGGTCTTCATGGTCTCTGCAACTCGTTATCACCGAGCCCACGGCCAACAATTTCCTTTATCATCGTTACTTTTTTGCATATCTCTCATTAATTTGTTCTATATCTCTCCACGTCACCGTCTGTATCTCTCGTTTCCCTCTCCCCTGACTCTCAATCTCAGGGGTAGTCCAGAACCAGGGGCCACAGTGTAAGAATAAGAGGTAAGCCATTTAGAACGAAGATGAGGAAACGCTTATTCTCACAGAGAGTGGCGTGTCTGTGGAATTCTCTGCCTCAGAGGGCGGTGGTGGCCGGTTCTCTGGATACTTTCAAGAGAGAGCTAGATAGGGCTCTTGAAGATAGCGGAGTAAGGGGATATGGGGAGAAGGCAGGAACGGGGTACTGATTGGGGATGATCAGCCATGGTCACATTGAATGGCGGTGCTGGCTCGAATGGCCTCGAAGGGCCTACTCCTGCACCTATTGTCTATTTTCTATTGAAGAAGGGTCTCGACCTGAAACCTCACCTATTCCTTCTCTCCAGAGAAGCTGCCTGAGCCGCTGAGTTACTCCAGCTTTTTGACTCATAGTTCTCAGGTGGGGAATTCTGCCCGCATCTCAGTCCTATTCACGGAGTCATCGAGCTGCACTGTGCCAAAATGTGCCCTTCGGCCCACCTGTGCTAGTAACAGTGCCGTTTGCCTACATCTTGCCTCTCCGTGTCCTGATCCTTGTTTCGTTCCAGTCCACTGTTATATCGGCGATGTCTCTCTCCATTTCTTGAAGCTTACGCATAAGGTTTGGGTGTCAACTCATCGATCATTTTAAATTACTTTGTAATGAAAGATAACTTGACAGGGTTACAACGTGACAACAGGAATGTGGAGGTCAGAAAGTCTTGAAGGGATTTTTTTTTTAGACCTTACTTTGGAGATGATTTCTCGTCCACTCCCCGCAGACTTGTGGCAATTTTAGAGGTGGATGAACCTTAACAAATGGGTGCGTGTTTGGGAGGTGCGGAGAGACAGGAGCAAGTGGGCTGGGGAACGGGTCATGGAGTTTAACGCAGACAGGAGCGATGTGCAGCACTTTGGAAAGTCCTTGTTCATCTGTCAATGAAAGTAAGCAAGCAGGTACAGCAGGTAGTGAAGAAAGCGAATGGCATGAAGGCCTTGATAACAAGAGGAGTCGAGTAGAGGAGCAAAGAGGTCCTTCTGCAGTTGTACAGACCCTAGTGAGACCACACCTGGAGTACTGTGTGCAGTTCTGGTCCCCTAATTTGAGGAAGGACATTATTGCTATTGAGGGAGTGCAGCGTAGGTTTACAAGGTTAATTCCCGGGATGGCGGGATTGCATATGCTGAGAGAATGGAACGGCTGGGCTTGTTTAGAAGGATGAGAGGTGATCTCATTGAAACATATAAGATTATTAAGGGTTTGGACACGCTAGAGGCGGGAAACATGTTCCCGATGTTGGGGGAGTCCAGAACCAGGGGCCACAGTTTAAGAATAAGGAGTAAGCCATTTTAGAACAGAGATGAGGAAACACTTTTTCACACAAAGAGTGTTGTGAGTCTGTGGAATTCTCTGCCTCAGAGGGTGGTGGAGGCCGGTTCTCTGGATACTTTCAAGAGAGGGCTAGATAGTGCTCTTAAAGATAGCGGAGTCAGGGGATATGGGGAGAAGGCAGGAACAGGGTACTGATTGGGGATGATCAGCCATGATCTCATTGAATGGCGGTGCTGGCTCGAAGGGCCGAATGGCCTACTCCTGCACCTATTGTCTATTATCTATTGTTGCATTTTGGGAAGTCAAACCAGCAAAGGAGCTTCACACTTAGCGGTTCAGACAGTATCTGCAGAGAGAAATGTTGAATGGAGGTAAAGGGTGGTGAATCTGTGGAATTCATTGCCACTGAAGTCTGTGGAGGCCAAGTCAGTGGATATTTTCAAGGCGGAGATAGATAGATTCTTGATTAATACGGGTGTCAGAGGTTATGGGGAGAAGGCAGGAGAATGGGGTTAGGAGGGAGAGATAGATCAGCCATGATTGAATGGTGGAGTAGAAGATGGGCCGAATGGCCTAATTCTACTATCACCTGTGACATGACCTTATGAGATGCAGGGTGGAAACATTCCCTTCGGCCCACAGACTCTGCACAGAACAGCGATCACCCTGTACACCAGCACTACCCTAAACACCCGGGACAATTTACAATTCTTTTTACCAAAGCAAATTAAGACCTTCAAGACATTTCAAATTTTTTTTTTACAATAGGTGCAGGAGTAGGCCATTCGGCCCTTCCAGCCAGCACCGCCATTCAATGTGATCATGGCTGATCATCCCCAATCAGTAGCCCGTTCCTGCCTTCTCCCCCATGTCCCTTGATTACTTTAGCCCAAAGAGCTAAATCTAATTCTCTCGTGAATACATCCAGTGAATTGGCCTCCACTGCCTTCTGTGGCAGAGAATTCCACAGATTCACAACTATCTGGGTGAAAAGGTTTCTCCTCATCTCGGTCCTAAATGACCTAGCCCATATTCTTAAACTGTGACCCCTGGTTTAGTTTAGTTTATGTTTAGTTTAGAGATTCAGCACGGAAACAGGCCCTTCGGCCCACCAGGTCCACACTGGCCAGCGATCCCCGCACATTAACACTATCCTACACCCACTTGGAACAATTTTTACATTTACCCAAGTCAATTAACCTACAAACCTGTACGTCTTTGGAATGTGGGAGGAAACCGAAGATCGCAGCGAAAACCCACGCAGGTCACGGGGAGAACGTGCAAACTCCACACAGACAGCACACGTAATCGGGATGGAACCCGGGTCTCCAGCGCTGCACTCGCTGTAAGGCAGCAACTCTACCGCTGCGCCACCGTGACCGCCCCAACATCGGGAACATTTTTCCTGCATCTAGCCTGTCCAATCCTTTAATAATTTTATATGTTTCTATAAGATCGGCATTTTATTTGTTTCTGTGAGATGTTGGGACTAAGGGCCTGTTTAGGTGCGAGATGTCACCATGACTCTATAAACTGGCCTCATCTAGCTATACATGATCCATACTGTACCACACGCAGATAGAGTATTAACTTGGCATCATGTTTGGCACAGGCTTTAGCCTTTAGAGATACAGCATGGAAACAGGCCCTTCATCCCACCGAGTCCGCGCCGACCAGCGATCACACCGAAAAACTAACACTATCCTGCCCACACGAGGGACAATTTACAATTTTACCGAACCCAATTAACCAACAGAGCTGGGGTAGACACAAAATGCTGGAGAAACTCAGCGGGCGAGGCAGCATCTGTGGAGAGAAGGAATTGGCGACGTTTTGGGCCTCACCCGCTGAGTTTCTCCGCAATTTTGTGTCTACTTTCGATGTTACCAGCATCTGCAGTTCTTTCTTAAACCTACAAACCCTGCACATCTTTGGCAGGTGGGAAGAAAACGGAGAAAACCCATAAGGGTCACGGGGAGATCGTACAAATTCCTTACGGAATGGAATCCGGGATCTCTGGCGCTGTGAGGCAGCAACTCTACCTTTGCGCCACTGTGCCGCCCGTTCTTAGCTCCAAACATTGAAACATTTTTTTTTTGTCTGATCTGGAGAGCAGTTCGGAAATTCTCAGCGGCTTCCCGACATGTTTTCCGGAGGCACTACAGAGGGCGGGGAGTCGGTTTGTTGGGATGTTGCCAGGACTGGAGAATATTATTAATAGAAACATAGAAACATAGAAAATAGGTGCAGGAGTAGGCCATTCGGCCCTTCGAGCCTGCACCGCCATTCAATGTGATTACGGCTGATCATCCAACTCAGTATCCCGTACCTGCCTTCTCTCCATACCCCCTGATCCCTTTAGCCACAAGTGCCACATCTAACGCCCTCTTAAATATAGCCAATGAACTGGCCTCAACTACCTTCAGTGGCAGAGAATTCCAGAGACTCACGACTCTCTGTGTAAAGAATGTTTTCTTCATTTCGGTCCTAAAGGAATTCCCCCTTATCCTTAGACTGTGACCCCTTGTTCTGGACTCCCCCAACATCGGGAACAATCTTCCAGCATCTAGCTTGTCCAACCCCTTAAGAATTTTGTAAGTTTCTATAAGATCCCCCCTCAATCTTCTAAATTCCAGCGAGTACAAGCCGAGTCTATCCAATCTTTCCTCATATGAAAGTCCTGACATCCCAGGAATCAGTCTGGTGAATCTTCTCTGTACCCCCTCTATGGCAAGGATGTCTTTCCTCAGATTTGGAGACCAAAACTGTACGCAATACTCCAGGTGTGGCCTCACCAAAACCCTGTACAACTGCAGTAGAACCTCCCTGCTCCTATACTCAAATCCTTTCGCTATGAATGCTAACATACCATTTGCTTTCTTCACTGCCTGCTGCACCTGCATGCCTACTTTCAATGACTGGTGTACCATAACACCCAGGTCTCGTTGCATCTCCCCCTTTCCTAATCTGCCACCATTCAGATAATAGTCTACCCTCATGTTTTTGCCACCAAAGTGGATAACCTCACATTTATCCACATTATACTGCATCTGCCATGCATTTGCCCATTCACTCAGCCTATCCAAATCACCCTGCAGCCTCCAAGCATCCTCCTCACACCTAACTATACCCCCCAGCTTGGTATCATCTGCAAATTTGGAGATGTTGCATTGAATTCCCTCGTCCAAATCATTAATATATATTGTAAATAGTGAGGGGAGACGCACAGGTTAGGACTCAGAGGAGGTGTATAAAATGATGAGAGGCCTAGACAGGAAAGGCTTTGCTTCCCTTGCACAGAGGGGCCCGATAACAATTGGGGATAGATTAAGAAAAAAGACACAAAATACTGGAGTAACTCAGGGGGTCAGACAGAAGAGTCTGGAGACACGGTGGCACAGCGGTAGAGTTGCTTCCTCACAGCGCCGGAGACCCAGGTTCAATCCTGACCACGGGTGCTGTCTGTACGGAGTTTGTACGTTCTCCCCTTGGGCTTTCTCCAGGATCAATTGACTCTTGAATTAATTTAGTTCAGTTTAGAGATGCAGCGCAGAAACAGGCCCTTCGGCCCACCGAGTCCGCGCCGACCAGCGATCCTACACACATCTAGAGGCGATTTACTATTTTACCGAAGCCAATTAACCCACAAACCCGCACGTTTTTGGAGTGTGGGAGGAAACCGGAGCACCCGGAGAAAACCCACGCCGGCCACGGGGAGAACGTACAAACTCCATACAGACAGCACCCGTAGTCAGGATCGAACCCGGTGAGGCAGCAACTCTACCGCTGGAGTTTCCGACTTCTCGTGGAGCTCCGGGAGGGGAAACAGAATGTAATCCACACTCTACCTCAGTCCCAAGTGCTGCGGCATATCAGCGCTACCCGCTGCACCACTGTGCCCCCCCCCCCCCCCCCCCCGCTTCAAACAGGGGAACCATTTCTGGTGCCTGCTCGCTAAAATGGCAACAAGCTGGCAGAAACAGTTCTACAAACACCGACACACTCCAGAAATCTCTCGGAAAACACTGACAAGCCCCGAGAAAGTCTTTCGCAAATATTGACCAAGTCATGGGTAACTCCTGACATGTATTAATAGGCTCCCAAAACCTCATGCAAATACCAATTCGTTTCCAGAAGATCTTTCACCAGTGCAGGCTTGTCCAAGAAGTCTCTTTACAGTAAGCAACACACTCCGAGAAAAGAGCAGTCATCCACAGCTTTTCAGTTTTGACATACTGCGTGGAAACAGGCCCTTCGGCCCACCAAGTGCATGCCAACTGTCGATCACACTAGTTTCACTCTAGTTTCGTTTTTTAATTTAAAGATACAGCTCCCCTACCCCTCCCCAGCTCTCCAACAAAGCCTACTGCCTCTGCCTCTTCCTTTCTTTTTCCCGCCACTCCCCCTCCCCCGACATCAGTCTGAAGAAGGGTCTCGACCCGAAACGCCACCTATTCCTTCTCTCCAGAGATGCTGCCTCACCCGCTGAGTTTCTCCTGCATTTTCTGTCTACCTTTGATTTTTCCAGCATCTGCAGTTCTTTCTTAAACAACTGTGCATCGACCCGATCTATTCCTCTCATGATTTTATACACCTCTATAAGATCACCCCTCATCTCCCTGTGCGCCAACAAAGAGCCTACTCAATCCCTCCTGCCTACTCAACCTCTCCCGACGGCTCACATCCTCTAGTCCTGGCAACATCCTCGTAAATCTTCTCTGTACCCTTCCCAGCTTGGCAACGCCTTTCCTATGACACGGTGCCCAGAACTGAACACAATACTCCGAAACGCAGCCTCACCAACATCTTATACAACTGTAAACGTGACCTCCCAGCTTCTACACTCAATCACTGATGAAGGCCAATATGCCAAGGGTCTTTTTGACCATCCTGTCCACCTGTGACTCCACCTTCAAGGAACTAAGTACCTGCACTCCTAGATCCCTCTGCTCTACACCACTACCCAGAGGCCTACCATTCACTGTGTAGGTCCTACCCTTGCTAAACTTCCTAAAATGCAACACCTCCCATTTCTCTGCATTAAATTCCATCAACCGTTTCACAGCCCACCTGGCCAACTGATCCAGATCCTGCTCCCAGGAATGAGTGGGTTAACATATGATGAGCGTTTGACTGGACGGGGCCTGCACTCGCTGGAGCTTAGAAGGATGACGGGGAACTCATTGAAACTTACCGAATAGTGAAAGGCTTGGATAGAGTGGATGTGGAGAGGATGTTTCCACTAGTGGGAGAGTCTAGGACCAGAGGTCACAGCCCCAGAATAATAGGGCCTACCTTTAGAAAGGAAATGAGGAGGAATTTCTTTAGTCAGAGGGTGGTGTTAAAATGTGGAATTCTTTGCCACAGAAGGCTGTGGAGGCCAAGTCAATGTACATTTAAACTCAACTAAACAAATAAACTTGTTGCCACACATGGGCAGCACGGTGGTGCAGCGGTAGAGTTGCTGCCTTCCAGCGCCAGAGACCCGGGTTCCCTCCTGACTACGGGTGCTGTCTGTACGGAGTTTGCACGTTCTCCCCTTGACCCGTGTGGGTTTTCTCCAGCTGCCTCCGGTTTCCTCCCACACTCCAAAGACGTGCAGACTTGTAGGAGAATCGCCTTGGCATGGTTGTACATTGTCCCTATTGTGTTCCAGTCCGTTTGTTGATGGTGTGGATGTGCGGGGATCGCTGGTCGGCGCGGACACGCTGGGCCGAAGGGACCTGCTTCCGCGCTGAATCTCTAACACTAAAAACTATAACCACACACTGCAGTCTTGCAGAGAACGAGTGTCAAGGTGATGAAGTTGCTGCCGGAGAACTGATGTTCCTAATGCGTAGAACGTCAAAACAGAGATTAGGTATCTTGGTATTGGCTCCATGGTGTATCCGCAAACCTCTTCCCCAGAGAGTTTCGGCTTGGATTTAGACGGGGACTGAAATACGAGATTGCCACAGCAGGGGGAAATAAACCAATCGCCACACTTGTATTAATGATTCAAAACGCACTGTAACCCTAGGACTTAGTCTCGGTCCGTCAAGGAAACTGCGTTTAAAAAATCTCCCTGTGTCTCAATGATAGTTGTAAGTGCTCCTTGAGTTACATGTAGCCGTTTCCTCACAAGTCCCATGGAAAGAAAATTCATAGCTCTGGAGGGAAATATGTCAGACTATCATTTGTTGTTTAATATGGTGGCACAGCGGTAGAGTGGCTGCCTTACAGCGCCGGAGACCCCAGCAAGATCCTGGGTGCTGTCTGTACGGAGTTTGCACGTTCTCCCCGTGACATGCGTGGGTTTTCTCCAAGATCTTCAACAAGACCACTCCAAAGATATACAGGTTTGTAGGTTAATTGGCTTGGTGTATGTGTGAAAAGGGTCGTCTTGTTGAGTCTCATTGTCTGTAACCCGTTTTCACCTAGCTCACAGCTAACAATGGCCTGTTTCCTTTATCATCGTTACTTTTTTGCACATCTTTCATTCATTTGTTCAATATCTCCCCATATCACCGTCTATATCTCTTGTTTCCCTTTCCCCCCCGACTCTCAGTCTGAAGAAGGGTCTCGACCCAAAACGTCACCTATTCCAGCATTCCTATAGACACCAGCATTATGTGTCTATCTTCTGTTTAGAAACTATTGTAGAGCTATTGTCTACATCATAGAAGACCCGCGGGCTTCACGTATCCTCTTGCGCTCCAAGGAACAAAGACCTAGCCTGCTCAACCTCTCCTTATATCGTTTCTGCAATGTATCTCTAAACTAAACTAAACTAAAACAGCAGCCGTTCCAGGAGCGACAGAGGTTCACCTGCACCTCCTCCAACCTCATCTATTGCACTCGCTGCTCTAGATGTCAGCTGATTTACATCGGTGAGACCAAGGGTAGGCTTGGCGATCGTTTCGCTGAACACCTCCGCTCGGTCCGCATTAACCAAGCTGATCTCCCGGTGGCTCAGCACTTCAACTCCCCCTCCCATTCCGAATCCGACCTTTCTGTCCTGGGCCTCCTCCATGGCCAGAGTGAGCACCACCGGAAATTGGAGGAGCAGCACCTCATGTTCCGCTTGGGCAGCCTGCACCCCGGCGGCTTGAACATTGACCTCCAACTTCTGGTAGCCCTTGCTGTCTCCTCCCCTTCTCTGCTCTCCCTCAGCCCTTTGGCTCCTCCTCTTCCTTTCCTCATCCCATCCTCCCACCCCCCACCGCTGCATCAGTCTGAAACATAGACATAGAAACATAGAAAATAGGTGCAGGAGTAGGCCATTCGGCCCTTCGAGCCTGCACCGCCATTCAATGTGATCATGGCTGATCATCCAACTCAGTATCCCGTACCTGCCTTCTCTCCATACCCCCTGATCCCGTTAGCCACAAGTGCCACATCTAACGCCCTCTTAAATATAGCCAATGAACTGGCCTCAACTACCTTCTGTGGCAGAGAATTCCAGAGACTCACCACTCTCTGTGTAAAGAATGTTTTCCTCATTTCGGTCCTAAAGGAATTCCCCCTTATCCTTAGACTGTGACCCCTTGTTCTGGACTCCCCCAACATCGGGAACAATCTTCCAGCATCTAGCTTGTCCAACCCCTTAAGAACTTTGTAAGTTTCCATAAGATCCCCCCTCAATCTTCTAAATTCCAGCGAGTACAAGCCGAGTCTATCCAATCTTTCCTCATATGAAAGTCCTGACATCCCAGGAATCAGTCTGGTGAATCTTCTCTGTACCCCCTCTATGGCAAGGATGTCTTTCCTCAGATTTGGAGACCAAAACTGTACGCAATACTCCAGGTGTGGCCTCACCAAAGCCCTGTACAACTGCAGTAGAACCTCCCTGCTCCTATACTCAAATCCTTTCGCTATGAATGCTAACATACCATTTGCTTTCTTCACTGCCTGCTGCACCTGCATGCCTACTTTCAATGACTGGTGTACCATGACACCCAGGTCTCGTTGCATCTCCCCCTTTCCTAATCTGCCACCATTCAGATAATAGTCTACCCTCATGTTTTTGCCACCAAAGTGGATAACCTCACATTTATCCACATTATACTGCATCTGCCATGCATCTGCCCATTCACTCAGCCTATCCAAATCACCCTGCATTCCAAAGCCTATCCAATCACCCTGCTATCCAAAGCACCCTGCACCCTGAAGAAGGGTTTCGGCCCGAAACGTCGCCTATTCCCTTCGCTCCATAGATGATGCTGCACCCGCTGAGTTTCTCCAGCACTTCTGTCTACTTTTGATTTTCCAGCATCTGCAGTTCCTTTTTGAATAAACTAAAACAGTGAAAGGAGGGGAATTTAAAAAATAGTGGCGCAGCGGTAGAGTTGTTGCCTCACAGTGCCATAGACCCGGGTTCGATCCCGATTACGGGTGCTGCCTGTAGGGAGTTTGTACTTTCTCCCCGCGACCTGCGTGAGTTTTCTCTGGGATCTCCGGTTTCCTCCCACACTCCAAAGACGTGCCGGGTTTGTAGGCTAATTGGCTTGGTATAACTGTAAATTGTCTCTAGTGTGCGTAGGATAGTGTTAGTGTGCGGGGATTGACAGTCGGCGCGGACTCGGTGGGCCGAAGGGCCTGTTTCTGCGCTGCATCTCCAAACTAAACTAAACTCAGATCCTCGAGTCCTGACATTTGGAACCTTTGTCCTGACATTCTTACTTACTCCAGTTTTACAAGCCCCATTAACACACAGATCGATGTTCCTTTCCAAATGATTTTGTTTGAGTAATTCCAGCAGTCTTAGCGAGACAGATTCACATGCGTTGAGTGTCAGAATTTAAGTGTCAGATCTGTAAATGATAATTCGCTGCTATCTTTGTTAAAGTGCTCCAGGCGACTCATTAATTACGCAAACCGCATATGGAGCTCAGGCACTTTTTTTTGATGCAGATCTTTAGGTTTTACAGTAACAGCGTGGAATCAGGCCAGTCGGCCCACCGAGTCCACGCAGACCAGCATTCACCCCGTACACTAGGACTATGCTACACACACTAGGGACAATTTACAATTCATCTGCAAACCTGGGAGGAACCCGGGCACCCAATGCAAACCAACGCAGGTCACGGGGAGAACGTACAAACTCCGTACAGACAGCACCCGTAGTCAGGATCAAACCCGGGTCCCAGGCGCCGTAAGGCAGCAACTCTACCGCTGCACCACCGTGCCGCCCATGCCAAGGATGACCAGGTGAAATGATATACCAGGCAACTTGCACATGTAACTCTTCATAAGTTTTAGGAGCAGAATTAGCCCATTCGGCCCATCAAGTCTACTCCGCCGTTCAATGGTGGTTGATCTATCTCTCCCTCCTAACCCCATTCTTGCCTTCTGCTCATAACCCCTGACACCCATGCTAATCAATCCATCAATCTGCGCCTTAATCAAATCCCTAATGACTTGGCGTCTGTGGCAGTGAATTCCACATATTCACCACCCTTTGACTGAATAAATTCCTCCTCATCCCCTTTTCCAAATGTACGTCCTTCTATTCCGAGGCTGTGACCTCTTGTCCTAGACTCTCCCACTAGTGGAAACATCCTCTCCACATCCACTCTATCCAGGCCTTTCACTATTCGGTAAAGTTTCAACGAAGTTCCCCCCCCCCCCATCTTTCTACACTCCAGCGAGTACAGGCCCAGTGCCGTCAAACCATTTTCGTGAACAGGACATCCTCAAATGTTTTGCAGTCAGTTAAGTGGTTCTGAAGTACTGTTGCAATGGTAATATAGAAATATGAACTACACTATGTGTAGGAAGGAAGTGCAGACAGACACAAAAAGCTGGAGTAACTCAGCGGGACAGGCAGCATTTCTGGAGGGAAGGAATAGATGATGTTTCGGGTCGAGACCCGACACTTTTTGAAGTTATTTCTATGCATATCTTTCATTCATTTGCTCTATATCTCTCTATATCTCTCTAGAATGTTGCCTGGGTTCCAGCAACTAAGTTACAGAGAAAGGTTGAACAAGTTAGGTCTTTATTCTTTGGAGCGCAGAAGGTTAAGGGGGGGACTTGATTGAGGTCTTTAAAATGATGAAAGGGATGGACAGAGTTGATGTGGATAAGCTTTTCCCATTGAGGGTAGGAAAGATTCAACCAAGAGGGCATGACATGAGAATTAAGGGACATGAATTTAGGGGTAACATGAGGGGGAACTTCTTTACTCAGAGAGTGGTGGCTGTGTGGAATGATCTTCCAGCAGAAGTGGTGGAGGCAGGATCGATTTTAACATTTAAAAGTAAAGTGGATAGGTATATGGACGGGAAGGGAATGGAGGGGTATGGTCTGAGTGCAGGTAGATGGGACTAGGGGAAAATAAATGGTCGGCACGGACTGGAAGGGCCGAGAAGGCCTGTTTCTGTGCTGTAATTGTTATATGTTATATGTTATACGTTACATCAACTGACTTAACCCGAGAGCAGTCCTGAACTACTATCTACCCCATTGGTGACCCTCGACCCTGGATAGCGCACGACAAACAGCTTTTCACTGTACCTCGGTACACGTGACAATAAACCAAACTATATCTCTTGTTTCCCTTTCCCCTGTCTCTCAGTCTAAAGTAGGGTCTCGGCCCGAAACGTCACCGGTTCCTTTTCTCCAGAGATGCTGTCTGTCCTGCTGAGTTACTCCAGCATTTTGCGCCTATCTTTGGTTTAAACCAGCATCTCTGGCCAAACTCATCATCGGTAGTAAGGAATTTAAACTGAATGCTGGCATTTATTTCAAGACGGCTTGTATACAAAGCCAGGGATGTAACGCTGAAGTGCCTTAAGGTGCCTGTAAGGTCGCATTTGAAACACTGTGGGCAATTTTGGGCCCCATATCTGAGGAAGCATGTGCTGGCTCTGGAGAGAGTCCAGAGGAGGTTTACAAGAATGATCCCAGAGAGTTGTGAATTAGTGGAATTCTCTGCCACAGATGAATTCACTGGATGAGTTCGATAGAGCTCTTGGGGTGAGCAGAATAAAAGGGTATGGGGAGAAGGCAGGCGCGGGTTACGACCTGCCGAATGGCCTCCTCCTGCACCTATTGTCTATATTTCTATGCTTCTAACCGATGATGAGCGTTTGTCGGCACGGTGCCTGTACTTGCTGGAGTTTAGAAGAATGGGGGGGGGGGGGGGGGACGACCTCATTGAAACATACAGAATGGTGAATGGCTTCGACAGAGTGGATGTGGAAAGGATGTTAGCACTAGTGGGAGAGTCTAGGACCAGAGGTCATAGCCTCAGAATTAAAGGACGTCCTTTGAGGAAGGAGATGAGGAGACATTTCTTTAACATAGAAACATTGAACCATAAAAATAGGTGCAGGAGTAGGCCATTCGGCCCTTCGAGCCTGCACAGCCATTCAATATGATCATGGCTGATCATCCAACTCAGTATCCTGTACCTGCCTTCTCTCCTTATAGAGGTGTATAAAATCATGAGAGGAATAGATCGAGCAGATGCAAAGAATATCTTGACAAGAGTAGGAGAATCGAGGACCAGAGGACATAGGTTCAAAGTAATAAGGAAAAGATTTAATAGGAAACATAGAAAATAGGTGCAGGAGTAGGCCATTTGGCCCTTCGAGCCTGCACAGCCATTCAATATGATCATGGCTGATCATCCAACTCAGTATCCCGTACCTGCCTTCTCTCCGTACCCCCTGATCCCTTTAGCCACAAGGGCCACATCTAACTCCCTCTTAAATATAGCCAATGAACTGGCCTCAACTACCTTCTGTGGAAGCGAATTCCAGAGATTCACCACTTGTGAAAAATGTTTTTCCCATCTCGGTCCTAAAAGATTTCCCCCTTATCCTTAAACTGTGACCCCTTGTTCTGGACTTCCCCAACATCGGGAACAATCTTCCTGCATCTAGCCTGTCCAACCCCTTAAGAAATTTGTAAGTTTCTAAAAGAGTCAGAGGGCGGCGAATCTGTGGAATTCTTTGCCACAGACGGCTGTGGAGGCCAAGTCAGTGGATATTTTTAAGCCACAAATAGATACATTCCTGGGTACACAAAAGGCTGAAGAAACTCAGCGGGTGCAGCAGCATCTAAGGAGCGAAGAAGATAGGCGACGTTTCGGGTTGAGACCCTTCTTCTCCAGCCTTTTGTGTACCCTCGATTCTCCAGCATCTGCAGTTCCTCCTTTAACAATAGATAGATTTATGATTAGTATGGATGTCAGGGGTTTATGGGGAGAAGGCAGGAGAATGGGGTTAGGAGGGGGAGATAGATCAGCCATGATTGAGTGTCGCAGTAGACTTGATGGGCCGAATGGCCTAATTCTACTCCTCTCGCTCGTGACCTTATGATCTGTGTATTTGTGTCTGCCTGCTGTCTGGACCCGGCAGGTTGAGAAGAGGCAGAAAGGCTCCAGGTGCAACCACTTTCTGCTGTCGTGCTGGCAAAGGTGCTCGCGAGCCCGAGGGCGACTCTACCTTCCTCCTGACCTTCCCGCGACCCACGCTCCTCTCTCAGTGAACTGATAAACCCAACCCGCGGAGAGAGAGAGAGTGAGAGAGTGAAAAAACCGGCGGCCTCATGAAAGTACAGCAGCGGAGCATATCAGGAAAAGTGCATTAGGGAGAAACTATGACCTGACCTCCTGTCGACCTTGGCTGCCGACCAGAAAATATTCATCCCTGCCACTGTATAAACTTAGGCTGCTTGCCACCAATTGTCTGTTTCCAGTCAGCCTTCCCACATCGCTATCACAGGCCAGACCGTGACTGTTGTTACTTTGCTTCAACAAGCCGACAAGCTTTCACGCTGCAGGGCTCGGCTGCTCTTCCGTCTGGATATCAGCGGCACGCTCACGCTCGCAAACCGGGAGTGAGGAGGGCGCTCGTTTGGAGAGGACGACAGCAGGAAAATTAGGGTCACCGCGGGAAATTGCAGGGAGCTGTGGGACGCAGGCCCAGACCATCACACAAACCGGCCGCCCTTCCATCGACTCCATCCGCGCCCCGCGCTGCCTCGGCAAGGCCAGCAGCATCATCAAGGACCAATCTCACCCCCCCGGTCACTCCCTCTTCTCCCCTCTCCCATCGGGCAAGAGGTTTAAACGCACACACCTCCAGATTCAGGGACAGTTTCTTCCCGGCTGTTATCAGGGAACTGAACCATCCCCGCACCAACTAGAGAGCGGTCCTAAACTAACATCTGCCTCATTGGAGACCAGCGGGCTATCGTTAAGCAGGCTTTACCTTGCACTAAACATTATATTCTTTATCCTGTATCTGTACACTGTGAGCGGCTCGATTGGAATCATGTTCCGTGTCCGCTCCGACCAGCGAGTCCCGTACACTAACACTACCCTACACACACTAGGGCTCATTTCTATACCAAGCCAATTATCCGACAAACCTGTACGTGTTTGGATTGTGGGAGGAAACCGGAGATCTTGGAGAAAACCCACGCAGGTCACGGGGAGAACATACAAACTCCGTACAGTCAGCACCCGTAGTTTAGGGCCTGTCCCACTTGGGGATTTTTTTCGGCGACTGACGTATCAGGGTCGCCGAAAGATTTTGAACATTTCAAAATCCAGCGGCGACAAAAAAAATGTTGCGACACTCGAGGAGACGCGTCGCGCGTCAATACGTCGTCACGCTTTTTCGGCGACCCGATGCGTCAGTCAATGATGCCGGCAGTCACCAAAAAAACTGCCAAGTGGGACAGGCCCTTTAGGATTGAACACGGGTTTCTGGCGCTGTAAGGCAGGTACTATTGTGGCATTTAAAAAACATTTAGCCAGGTACATGGATAGGACAGGTTTAGAGGGATATGGGCCAAACGCAGGCAGGTGGGACAATTGTAGATAGTAAAGATGAAAGATATTTATGAAAAATTAAAGATAATAAAGGAAACAGGCCATTGTTTGCTGTTTGCTAGGTAAGAACGAGAAGCTGGTGCAACTTGGGTGCGGGGAGGGATAGAGAGAGAGGGAATGCCGGGGTTACTTGAAATTAGAGAAATCAATGTTCATACCGTTGTTCAGACCCGAAACGTCATTTTATTCCTTCTCTACAGACGCTGCCTGTCACACTGAGTTACTCCAGCATTTTGTGTCTATCTTCGGTTTAAACCCGCATCTGCAGTTCCTTCCTGCACTATTAATGTACCTATCTAAATGTTTCTTAAACGTTGCGATAGTACCTGCGACCTCTGTTCTAGGTCTTAAGGTCATAAGTGATAGGAGCAGAATTAGGCCATTCAGCCCACCAGGTCTGCTCCGCCATTCAATCATGGCCAATCTATCTTTCCTTCTCAACCCCATTTTCCTGGCCTTCTCCTCATAACCCCTGACCCCCGTACTAATCAAGCATCTATCTACCTCTGCATGAAAAATATCCATTGACTTGGCCTCCACAGCCTCTGTGTCAATGAATCCCACAGATTCCCCACCCTCTGACTAAATAAATTCCTCCTCATCTCCTTCCTGACTGAACGTCCTTTAATTCTGAGGCTATGCCCTCTTGTCCTAGACTCCCCCACAAGTGGAAGCATCCTCTCCACATCCACCCCATCCAAGCCTACGTTCTATGTTCAATTAAGCCCATTTGGTCCCAAGGGGAGAAGGTGCAATCTTCACACACACACGCACGCACACACAGACAGCACCCGAGGTCAGGATCGAACCTGGGTCCCTGGCGCTGTGAGGCGGTGGCTCTACTGGCTGCGCCACTGTGCCGCCACAATTGGATACTGGTGTGCAAGAACCTGTGGGCACGGGCAGGGACCCAATCTCGAGGTTTGTGGTGCGTGCATATTCCATCTGTAGAGGAAGCGCAGCGGCCAACTCTCTGCGACCTTTTCACCTTCCTCGCACTTGAATTGGTTATTTTTTTCTTTCCACGCAAACGACGCAAACGCCTGTGGCTGAACGGTTGAATGCTTTCATATTTTGCTCCACAGGATGTGGGAGTCGGTGGCAGGGGCAGGGTCGATGGGCCATCCCTAAAGCCCACTGAGCTGCGGTCCCCGGCCTATGGGGCTGTGACCACGGCGGTGTGGCTCGGTGTCACTTGGAGGTCAGTTTGGGCAAGGTCGGCCAATTTCCTTCCTCAAGGAGCGAACCCACGGTCGCCTTTGACAACAGTCGCAGAGATTTGCGGGCGCCCAGCTATTGCTATTTGCTTTCTATTCCACATTCGGCAGGATCAATGGGCGGCACGGTGGCGCAGCGGTAGAGTTGCTGCCTCACAGCGCCAGAGACCCGGGTTCCATCCCGACTACGGGTGCTGTCTGTACAAAGTTTGCGCCTTCTCTCCCCCCTCCCCCGTGACCTGCCTGGGTTTTCTCCAAGATCTCCAGTTTCCTTATAGAAACTTATAGAATTGGATCTCATTGGATCTTATAGAAACGTACAAAATTCTTAAGGGGTTGGACAAGCTAGATGCTGGAAGATTGTTCCTGATGTTGGGGGTGTCCAGAACAAGTGGTCACAGTCTAAGGATAAGGGGGAATTCCTTTAGGACCGAGATGAGGAAAACATTCTTTACACAGAGAGTGGTGAGTCTCTGGAATTCTCTGCCACAGAAGGTAGTTGAGGCCAGTTCATTGGCTATATTTAAGAGGGCGTTAGATGTGGCACTTGTGGCTAAAAGGATCAGGGGGTATGGAGAGAAGGCAGGTACGGGATACTGAGTTGGATGATCAACCATAATCACATTGAATGGCGGTGCAGGCTCGAAGGGCCGAATGGCCTACTCCTGCACCTATTTTTCTATGTTTCTATCAGGGGGTATGGAGAGAAGGCAGGTACGGGATACTGAGTTGGATGATCAGCCATGATCACATTGAATGGCGGTGCAGGCTCGAAGGGCCGAATGGCCTACTCCTGCACCTATTTTTCTATGTTGTATGTTTCTATGTTTCCTGCCACACTCCAAAGGCGCGCAGGTTTGTAGGTTAATTGGCTTGGCATAAATGTAAATTGCCCCTCATGTGTGTGTTGGGTAGTGTTAATGTGCGGGGATCGCTGGTCGGCGTGGACTCGGTGGGCCGATCACGGGGAGAACGTGCAAACTCCGTACAGACAGCACCCGTGGTCGGGATGGAACACGGGTCTCTGGCCCTGTGAGGCGGCAACTCCACCGCTGCGCCACCGTGCCGCTCATCGGCCTTGACGTACTTCAGTCTGACTGAACTTGCAGCATCCTTTATGAGTCACGTTACCTGTGAGAGGTTCAATGAATATACACCCTTTTTCTCAGAAATAGTGAACATGTTCTGTAGACGGCTGAGAGATAATGAACAGCGAAGTGACGAGAATTATGTTACAGCAACCAGGGACAATTTGTGAAAGGGTGTGACTCGCAATAAATGATCAATAGGTCCACAATACTCTCATTTCACCAGAGTTAACACATCAGCTGAACGCAAAGACGTTTCTGAAAACCAAAACCTTCACAAATCTCATAACAAATGACAAGGGTGTTGAGTAACTGGTGGGAGGCCAGGGTAGAGTGGGTGTGGAGCGGATGTTTCTAGAGTCCATCTCATTGGTGACTATCCTTGATCGGACTTTGCTGGCTTTACTTTGCACAAAACATTATTACAGACAATAGACAATGGACAATAGGTGCAGGAGTAGGCCATTCGGCCCCTCAAGCCAGCACCGCCATTCACTGTGATCATGGCTGATCATCCACAGTCAGTACCCCGTTCCTGCCGTCTCCCCATATCCCCTGACTCCGCTATCTTTAAGAGCACTATCGAACTCTCTCTTGAAAGCATCCAGAGAACCGGCCTCCACCGACTTCTGAGGCAGAAAATGCCACAGATTCACAACTCTCTGGGTGAAACAGTTTTTCCTCGTCTCCATTCTAAATGGCTTACCCCTTATTCTTATACTGTGGCCCCTGGTTCTGAACATGTTTCCTGCCTCTAGCGTGTCCAATCCCTTAATAATCTTATATGTTTCAATAAGATCCCCTCTCATCCTTCTAAACTCCAGTGTATACAAACCCAGTCGGTCCAATCTCTCAACATATGACTAGTCACTGCCTGCCATTCTGAAAGGGACCCGTTCATCCCTACTCTTTGTCTCCTGTCTAAACAACCAATTTTCTATCCATGTCAGTACCCTACCCCCAATACCATGTGTTCTAATTTTTCCCACTAATCTCCTGTGTGGGACCTTATCAAAGGTTTTCTGAAAGTCCAGGTACACTACATCCACTGGCTCTCACTTGTCCTTTTTCCTAGTTACAACCTCAATAAAATCCCAGAAGATTAGTCAAGCATGATTTCCCCTTCGTAAATCCATGCTGACTCGGACCGATCCTGTTACCGCTTTCCAAATGTGCTGCTATTACATCTTTTATAATTGACTCCAACATCTTCCCCAGCACTAATTGGTCTATAATTCCTTGCTTTCTCTCTCCCTCCTTTCTTTAAAATTGGATAACATTAGCTACCCTCCAATCGACAGGAACTGACCCTGAATCTGTAGAACATTTAAAAATGATCACCGATGCATCCACAATTTCTGGAGCCACCTCCATAAGGACATAGAAACATAGAAATTAGGTGCAGGAGTAGGCCATTCGGCCCTTCGAGCCTGCACCACCATTCAATATGATCATGGCTGATCATCCAACTCAGTATCCTGTACCTGTCTTCTCTCCATACCCTCTGATCCCCTTAGCCACAAGGGCCACATCTAACTCCCTCTTAAATATAGCCGATGAACTGGCCTCAACTACCCTCTGTGGCAGAGAGTTCCAGAGACCCACCACTCTCTGTGTGAAAAAAGTCCTTCTCATCTCGGTCCTAAAGGATTTCCCCCTAATCCTTAAGCTGTGATCCCTTGTCCTGGACCTCCCCAACATCGGGAACAATCTTCCTGCATCTAGCCTGTCCAACCCCTTAAGAATTTTGTAAGTTTCTATAAGATCCCCTCTCAATCTCCTAAATTCTAGAGAGTATAAACCGAGTCTATGCAGTCTTTGTTCATAAGACAGTCCTGACATCCCAGGAATCAGTCTGGTGAACCTTCTCTGCACTCCCTCTATGGCAATAATGTCCTTCCTCAGATTTGGACCCCTGGATGCAGACCATCAGGCCCTGGGGATTTATCAGCCTTCAGTCCCATCAGTCCACCCAACATTATTTCCTGCCAAATGGGAATTTCCTTCAGTTCCTCCATCTCCTCTGGCCACTAGTACATCTGGGAGATTGTTTGTGTCCTCCTAAGTGAAGACGGATCCAATGTGCCTGTTCAACTCGTCTGCCATTTCCTTGTTCCCCATAATAAATATCACCTGTTTCTGTCTTCAAAGGACCTACATTTGTCTTAACTAAATGTTTCCTCTTCACATACCTAAAGATGCTTTATATTCTTGGCTAGCTTACCTTCGTACTTCACCAGTTCTCCCCGTATTGCCGTTTTAGTTATCTTCTGTTGATCTTTTTTATTTTACACTTTAGTTTTTATTGCTTTTATGTATACACAAATAAAACACAAATATAACACCGAAACATACAGCATTACAGTGAAACGTACAACAGTGCAGCGGGGGGTTCAGTTTACAATTAGTGATGCAGTATACAGAACTATTTTCATATTAAAACATTTTCCAATAACTTACATTATTGCCTATAAAATTATACAGTGTTGATGTCTTTATTTCTATACCTAATCCATTTTTCCCATTTTCTATTAAACTCGTCTTCTTTCACTCTTAGAGAATATGTCATTTTCTCCATGACAAATATTTCCTGTACTATGTCTAACCATTGTCTAAGCCTGGGTGTGTCCGCTCCAAGCCAGTTTCTTGTAATGGCCTTTCTGCCAGCTGTGAGTAGGATTTTAACCAAGTAACGGTCTTCCTTCAGCACCACTGTATTTATATTACCCAGGTATAAAATGGAACACTTCTTGCAGACTGTATATCCTAATACCTCTGTTAATTCTGAATTCACTCTGTCCCAAAATGGTTCTATTTTTGGGCAAATCCAGAAGATATGTGCATGATTTGCATCTGTTTGACCACATTGCCTCCAGCAGGTTTGCTGCCTTAGAATTTGTTGCTTTTTATGTTAGGCGTAATAAAGAAACAAATCAAATTTTCCAATTAAATTCTTTCCATTTTTGTGAATTAGTGGATGTCTGTAGTGTCACTACAGACATCTTCTGTTGATCTTTAAGAGTTTCCCAGTTCTCTGGCTTCCCACTCCTCTTTGCTACGTTATACGTCTCTCTTTTATTTTTACACTGCCCTTGACTTCCCTTGTCAGCCATGTTCGCCTCTTACTCCCCTTGGAATCTTTCTACCTCTTTGGAATGAACTGATCCTGCACCTTCTGGTTTACTCCCAGAAATACCTGCCATTGTTGTTCCACCGTCATCCCTGCTAGGGTCTCTTTCCAGTCAACTTTGGCCAGCTCCTCCCTCATGCCTCCATAGTTCCCTTTGCTCAACTGTTATAGACAATAGACAATAGACAATAGGTGCAGGAGCAGGCCATTCGGCCCTTCGAGTCAGCACCGCCATTCAACGTGATCATGGCTGATCATCCCCAATCAGTAACTGTTATACTGACACTTCCGATTTTCCCTTTTCCCACTCAAATTGTAGGTGAAAACTTATCATTATATGGTCACTATCTCCTAATGGCTCTTTTACCTTGAGTTCCCTTATCAAATCCGATTCATTACACAACACTAAATCCAGAATTGTCTTCTCCCTGTTAGGTTCCAGTACAAGCTGTTCTAAGAATCCATCACAGAGGCACTCTACAAACTCTCTTTCTTGGGGTACAGTAGCAATCTGATTTTCCCAGTCTACCTGTATTCCCTTACCATATATAAAACACTAAATTCTATGCACCATGTTATAGGAAAGATATTGTCAACCTGGAAAGGGTTCAGAGAAGATTTACGAGGATGTTGCCAGGACTCGAGGATGTGAGCTATAGGCTATAGGGAGAGGTTGGGTCTCTATTCCATGGAGCGCAGGAGGATGAGGGGTGATCTTATAGAGGTGTATAAAATCATGAGAGCAATAGATCGAGCAGATGCAAAGAATATCTTGCCAAGTGTAGGAGCATCGAGGACCAGAGGACATAGGTTCAAGGTGACAAGGAAAAGATTTAATAGGAAACATAGAAACATAGAAAATAGGTGCAGGAGTAGGCCACAAAATAGTAACGCAGCGGGTCAGGCAGCACCTGTGGAGAACATGGACAGGTGATGTTTCGGATCGAGGCCTTTCTTCAGACAGTTGGAAGAGTATGCATGTAGTTTAATTCATATGTATGATATTTAGTCTGAAGAACGGTCCTGACCCGAAACATCACATAGGAACATAGAAACATAGAAATTAGGTGCAGGAGTAGGCCGTTCGGCCCTTCGAGCCTGCACAGCCATTCAATATGATCATGGGTGATCATCCAACTCAGTATCCCGTACCTGCCTTCTCTCCATACCCCCTGATCCCTTTAGCCACAAGGGCCACATCTAACTCCCTCTTAAATATAGCCAATGAACTGGCCTCAACTACCTTCTGTGGCAGAGAATTCCAGATATTCACCACTCTCTGTGTGAAAAATGTTTTACTCATCTCGGTCCTAAAAGAATTCTCCCTTATCCTTAAACTGTGACTCCTTATCCTGGACTTCCCCAACATCAGGAACAATCTTCCTGCATCTAGCCTGCCCAACCCCTTAAGAATTTTGTAAGTTTCTATAAGAACCCCTCAATCTTCTAAATTCCAGCGAGTACAAGCCGAGTCTATCCAGTCTTTCTTCATATGAAAGTCCTGACATCCCAGGAATCAGTCTGGTGAACCTTCTCTGTACTCCCTCCATGGCAAGAATGTCTTTCCTCAGATTTGGAGACCAAAATCATGGCTGATCCATCACTCCCTCATTCGCCTGCCTTCCCCCCTTAACCCCTGACACCTCTTGAAATCTGAGGGTTAACGTTTTCACACAAATGATGGTGGTTGTATGGAGCGAGCTGCCAGGGGTGGTATTTGAGGCAGGGACTATCCCAACTTTTACATGGATAGGACAAGTTAGGAGGGATGTGGACCATTGCTGGGACATTGTTGGCCGGTGTGGGCAAGTTGGGCCAAGGGGCCTGTTTCCACACTGTATCGCTCTGTAGCTAAATGGCTCGATTGTAAACTAAAGTGCGGTTACTCTACCGCTGCGCCACTATGCCGCCATATCCCTGGAGAACATGGGTCAGTGGTCTTTGCAAGAGCCGCAAGCTGCACAATAAAGCCCCAGCTGCAGTTTACAAGACACCGTGCAGACTCCGCAGACCATGCATTCTCCTGTAAAAATGTCCAGCTTCCCCCCCCCTCATCCACCCCTAATAAAAGCAAATTAACGGCTCAATAAGGAGGAAATAATGATTAGTGGAAGAGTGCCGGAGTGTTCTGGCCCCCAGCCAACACACAAATGTAAATGTAAAAGAAGGCATTTCTCCTCATCTCCTTATGAAAGGAACATCCTTTCATTTTGAGGCTATGACCTCTGATTGTTCAGCACAGTTTATTTTCACTTGTACCGAGGTACCGCGAAAAACTTGTTGCGTGCTATCCGGCCAGCGGAAAGACAATACATGATTACAATCGATCCGTCCACAGTGTACCGATACAAGATAAAGGGAATAACGTTTAGTGCGAGGTGAAGCCAACAAAGTCCGATCAAGGATAGTCCGAGGGTCACCAATGAGGTAGATAGTAGTTCAGCACTGCTCTCTGGTTGTAGCAGGATGGTTCAGTTGCCTGATAACAGCTGGGACGAAACTGTCCTTGAATCTGGAGGTGTGCGTTTTCACAGTTCTGCACCTGTTGCCTGATGGGAGAGGGGAGAAGAGGGAGTGGCCGGGGGTGAGACTGGTTCTTGATGATGCTGCTGGCTTGCCGAGGCAGCGTGAGGTGTGGATGGAGTCCACATGGACTCTGTCCCTCTTGCCTGCGTTTGGCCCACATCCCTCCAAACCTGTCCTATCCGTGCACCAGTCTAACTGTTTCTTAGACGTTGGGATAGTCCCAGCCTCAACTACCTCCTCTGGCAGCTTGTTCCTTACACCCACCACCCTCTGTGTGAAAAAGTTACCCCTCAGATTCCTTTTAAATCTTTTCCCCTTCACCTTAAGCCTATGTCCTCTGGTCCTCGATTCACCCTTTCTGGGCAAGAGACTCTGTGCATCTACCCGATCTATTGCCTTTATTGCTCGACCAGTGAAACAGGGAGCAGGTCACCCAGATGGGAACAGTCACAGTTGCAACACTCCAGCCATCCTATCTCCAAAGCTATTAAGCCATTGACTTTTTAAGATAGATAAATGCGAGGGATGTCACCATTCCTTGATCCATATTTAGGTTCCTCAAGGGCCTGTCCCAGTTGGGCGTCATTTGCACGACATAATTTACGTGACACGGCGCACGGCCCGCACGTTGTGACGCGCACATGAGGCGCGCATGGCGTGCATTACGCGCGCATGGCGCGTGGCGAGGCGGCATAGGCAGTGACGCGCGGTCGCGCGCTGCGCCCCATGGTTTTGGGATTCACAAAATCTCCTGCGTGACGCGCAAATGACGCCCAGGTGGGACAGGCCATTGAGCACCGCTCTACCTAAGCTCAGGATTCTTCGAATACCAGGATTGGGTAGCTGACAAGCCAATGGAATGAACTGGTCTTCATAAGGTGCAGAATTAGGCCATTCATAAGGTCATTTGATACGAGTAGTATTAGGCCATTCGGCCCATCAAGTCCGTTTCCCCATTCAATCATGGCCGATCTATCTCTCCCTCCTAACCCCAATCTCCTGCCTTCTCCCCATGACCCCCCGACACCTGTAATCGGGTATTTATCAATCTCTGCCTTAAAAATATCAATTGACTTAACCATATAACCATATAACAATTACAGCACGGAAACAGGCCTTCTCGGCCCTTCCAGTCCGTGCCGAACATTTATCTTCCCCAAGTCCCATCTACCTGCACTCAGACCATACCCCTCCATTCCCTTCCCGTCCATATACCTATCCACTTTACTTTTAAATGGCAAAATCGATCCTGCCTCCACCACTTCTGCTGGAAGCTCATTCCACACAGCCACCACTCTAGGAGTACAGAAGTTCCCCCTCATGTTACCCCTAAACTTCTGTCCCTTAATTCTCATGTCATGCCCTCTTGTTTGAATCTTCCCTACCCTCAATGGGAAAAGCTTATCCACGTCAACTCTGTCTATCCCTTTCATCATTTTAAAGGCCTCAATCAAGTCCCCCCTTAACCTTCTGCGCTTCAAAGAATAAAGACCTAACTTGTTCAACCTTTCTCTGTAACTTAGTTGCTGGAACCCTGGCAACATTCTAGTAAATCTCCTCTGTACTCTCTCTAGTTGAACTCCACAGCTGTCTGTGGCAATGGATTCCACAGATTCACCACCTGTTGACTAAAGGCAGTGACTATCGCCACGTTTAAGAAACAGTTGGGCCATAGGGCCTGTGTCTAGGCTGTATCTCTAAACTAACCTAAAATTGGAAAATTCAATAACCACACCAGAGTATGACTCACAGGATCATAGACAATAGGTGCAGGAGCAGGCCATTCAACCCTTCCAGCCAGCACCGCCATTCAATATGATCATGGCAGATTGTCCAAAATCAGTACCCCGTTCCTGCTTTCTCCCCCATATCCCTTGATTCCTTTCGCCCGAAGAGCTAAATCGAACTCTCTCTTGAAAACATCCAGAGAATTGGCCTCCACTGCCTTCTGTGGCAGAGAATTCCACAGATTCGCAACTCTCTGGGTGAAAAGGTTTTTCCTCATACGATTACACATATGCTAAAGAGTTCACCAGGTCCTTGAACCACACGACCCAACACTAAGCCCAACCCCAGCTCAGCACCGAGCCACTCCAGACTCGGCACGGCTGCTTCAGGTACTTTAGTTCTGGCACTGTCATGGTCCACTTTACTGGGAATGACTATCATTTGCCGTGCATTTATCATTATTGCATCTAAACTGCCTGCAAAGCTGCAGCAATAGAGAATTTCAATATTCCACATCGTATCATTCCAGTTCATAAGTTCGTCAGTGATAGGGGCAGAATTAGACCATCGGTCCGTCGAGTCGACTCCGTCATTAACTAAATTTAGGGCGTCATTACCGTGAAATTACCGTCATTAGCGCGGCACGGTGGCGCAGAATTCCACAGACTCACAACTCTCTGTGAGACTCTCTCTTTCCTCGTCTCTGTTCTAAATGGCTTACCCTTTATTCTTACTCTGTGGCCGAGGTCGGTCGGAGTGGACCTGGTAGGCCGAAGGGCCTCTCTCCGCGCTGTATCTCTAAAGTTTAAAGTCTATAAATCTGCCCTGGACGATCGAAAATATAGAGCCCGTTGGACCTGGTGCTTGGTTTCCGTACGTCTAAGTGTGTTTGCTCACAATATACGCGATGCCTGCTTGTTTAAAAGGATTGTGTGTCTCGTCAGGAGTGGAGTGAATGTCGGAGTGGCGGGCCCTATTATTTGCAAGCTTGCTGTCTTGGCTACCTCCACACGCAGTGGTATTACAAGCTCATTAATCAGTCAGTGAAGCAGAGGCAGGGGGAGAGCAGGCTTGTCTCAGCGTGACGTCCCGACAAGGCTTGCCCTAACCCCCCAGCCTTCACAAAGGCAGACGAGGCTCCGGGCATCGGAAAACCCAGAGTCAGGATTGGACTGGAACTTCCAGCCCAATCCTGACTCTGGGTTTTCCGATGCCCGGAGCCTCGTCTGCCGTTGTGAAGTTTAGGAAGCCAGGATTGGATTGGACGTTTAATGCGGATAAATGTGAGGTTATCCACTTTGGTAGCGAAAACAGGAAGGCAGATTGCTGTCTAAATGGCGTCAAGTTGAGAAAAGGGGAAGTACAACGGGATCTGGGGGTCCTTATGAAAGTGACCATGCAGGTACAGCAGGCAGTGAAGAATGCGAATGGCATGTTGGTCTTTATAACAAGAGGAGTCGAATATTGGAGCAAAGAGGTCCTTCTGCAGTTGTACAGGGCCCTAGTGAGACCGCGCCTGGAGTATTGTGTGCAGTTTTGGTCCCCTAATTTGAGGATGGACATGCTTGCTATTGAGGGAGTGCAGCGTAGGTTTACAAGGCATAGAAACATAGAAAAATAGGTGCAGGAGTAGGCCCTTCGGCCCTTCGAGCCTGCACCGCCATTCAATGTGATCATGGCTGATCATCCAACTCAGTATCCCGTACCTGCCTTCTCTCCATACCCCCTGATCCCTTTAGCCACAAGTGCCACATCTAACGCCCTCTTAAATATTGCCAATGAACTGGCCTCAACTACCTTCTGTGGCAGAGAATTCCAGAGACTCACCACTCTCTGTGTAAAGAATGTTTTCCTCATCTCGGTCCTAAAGGAATTCCCCCTTATCCTTAGACTGTGACCCCTTGTTCTGGACTCCCCCAACATCGGGAACAATCTTCCAGCATCTAGCTTGTCCAACCCCTTAAGAATTTTGTAAGTCTCTATAAGATCCCCCCTCAATCTTCTAAATTCAAGCTAGTACAAGCCGAGTCTATCCAATCTTTCCTCATATGAAAGTCCTGACATCCCAGGAATCAGTCTGGTGAATCTTCTCTGTACCCCCTCTATGGCAAGGATGTCTTTTCTCAGATTTGGAGACCAAAACTTCCTTGAGAGTCTTTGAAAGGCGCCCATAAGTATAATATTAATAATAATAATAAAAGTAGATACAATGGATTGAAGTTCAGTGATGAACTTGAGATTTTAGTCTGAAGAAGGGTCTAACCCAAAATGTCACCTATTCCGTTTCTCCAGTGATGCTGCCTGCCCCGCTGAATTAATCCAGCATTTTGAGTCTATCTTTGGTATAAACCAGCATCTGTGGTTCCTTCCTACAAATATTGAGTAGAGAAGTTGGGGTGCTTGGCGACTGTTGTACGAGTTGGACCGAAGGGCCTGTTTCCGCGCTGCATGAAACTAAGACTTGTTCTGTGCCTTGTTCAAGATCCCAGCAGTTGCAGTTCCTTGTGTTCCCAGAGGCGTGGGACAATTTACAGTGTGCAGGAAGGAACTGCAGATGCTGGTTTAAACCGAAGAGAGACACAAAACAGCTGGAGTCACTCAGCAGGGACAGGCAGCATCTCTGGAGAGAAGGAATGGGTAATGTTTCGGGTCAAGGCCCTTCTGCAGGTCTGAAGAAGGGTCTCGACCCGAAACATATAAGATTGTTAAGGGCTTGGACACACTAGAGGCAGGAAACATGTTCCTGACATTGGGGGAGTCCAGAACCAGGGGCCACAGTTTAAGAATAAGGAGTAAGCCATTTAGAACAGAGACGAGGAAACACTTTTTCTCACAGAGAGTAGCGAGTCTGTGGAATTTTCTGCCTCAGAGGGCGGTGGAGGCAGGCTCTCTGGATGCTTTCAAGAGAGAGCTAGATAGGGCTCTTAAAAATAGCGGAGTCAGGGTATATTGGGAGAAGGCAGGAACGGGATACTGATTGGGGATGATCAGCCATGATCACATTGAATGGCGGTGCTGGCTCGAAGGGCCAAATGGCCTACTCCTGCACCTATAGTCTAATTCTTATTGTCTATAAACCGAAGATAGACACAAAATGATGGAGTAAATCAGCGGGACATGCAGCATCTCTGGAGAGAAGGCATGGGTGATGTTTCGGGTCAAGGCCCTTCTACATGTCTGAAGAAGGGTCTCGACCCGGAACGTCACCCATGCCTTCTCTCCAGAGATGCTGCCTGGCCCCTTTAAGTTACTCCAGCATTTTATTGTCTATCTTTGGGACAATTTACAGTTTTTCGTTGTGTGGAGGTCACTACGTGGATGGGTGCTGACTAGCTTAAGCGGTTCAGATGTGTCACTAAACCAGTCACTGAGCCGTTACCATTCAACCCAAAGAATCAGATCAACGTGGGGTGGCACGGTGGCGCAGCGGTAGAGTTGCTGCCTCACAGCGCCAGGTTTCATCCTGACTACAGGTGCTGTCTGTGCGGAGTTTGTACGTTCTTCCTGTGACTTGCGTGTGTTTTCTCCAGGTGCTCCGGATTCCTCCCGCACTCCAAAGACGGGTTTGTTGGTTAATTGGTTTTGGTAAAAAAGTAAATTGTCCCAAGTGTGTGTAGGACAGTGTTAGTATACGGGGCGATTGCTGGTTGGTGGGCCGAAGGGCCTGTTTCTGCGCTGCATCTCTAAAGTCTAAAGTGAAGACTTGAAGACAATCTAAACAAGATTGTTAAGGGCTTGGGCACGCTGGAGGCAGGAAACAAGTTCCCGATGTTGGGGGAGTCCAGAACCAGGGGCCACAGTTTAAGAATAAGGAGTAAAGCATTTAGAACGGAGACGAGGAAACACTTTTTCTACAGAGATTGGTGAGTCTGTGGAATTTTCTGCCTCAGAGGGCGGTGGAGGCAGGTTTTCTGGACGCTTTCAAGAGAGAGCTGGATAGGGCTCTTAAAAATAGCAGAGTCAGGGGATATGGGGGAGAAGGCAGGAATGGGGTACTGATTGGGGATGAACAGCCATGATCAGATTGAATGGCGGAGCTGGCTCAAAGGGCTAAATGGCCCACTCCTGCACCTATTGTCTAATGTATATTATATTATCTTATAAAGGAAGAAGGGTTTCGGCCCGAAACATTGCCTATCTCCTTCGCTCCATAGATGCTGCTGCACCCGCTGAGTTTCTCCAGAATTTTGTGTACCCTCGATTTTCCAGCATCTGCAGTTCCTTCTTTAATAACATTGCCTATTGTCTATTGAAGAGGGACATGGGCCAAACGTGGGCAGGTGGGACTAGTGTAGATGAGGCACCTCGGTTGGCGGGGTCAATTTGGGCCGATGGGGCCTGTTTCCGAGTTGAATTACTCCATGACTTTGCGTGCGGGAAGGAACTGCAGATGCTGGTTTAAACCGAAGACAGACACAAAATGCTGGAGTAACTCAGCGGGACAGGCAGCGTCTCTGGAGAGATGGAATGGGTGACGTTTTCGGGTTGGTTCGGGGTCGGGTCTCGACCCACAAACGTCGCCCTTTCCTTCTCTCCAGAGACGCCGCCTGTCCCGTGACATTGTGTTGTGCTCAGGATCCCAGTATTTGCAGTTCCTTGTGTCTCCAGCGGGGAGGTCACAGCGCTGTCAGTTTACGGAGTAGCTTAAAGCTCTTCAGACGTGTCGCTAGGCCAATGAACCGTTACCATTTACCCCAGAGAATCAGATCAACACTTCTTTGTACAACGGCCACAGGGGCGCTGCCGGTCTCAATCTCCTCAAGTGCCTCCAAAATACTCGGTTATTGTGCGTATAATCCTGCCTCGCTCAAATAAAAACAGCTCGGCGGGCTCGTTGTAAAGTGGCGCTGAAGTAAAGTAACATTAACGTAAACTAACTCCCCGTCATCAAGGAGTCGCTGCCTGTACCACACACAGGACCCACACCACCCTGGCCACGCTCTTCACTTCACCCCTACCATCGGGAAGAAGATACAGGAGCCTGAAAACTGTAACGTCCAGGTTCAGGAACAGCTTCTTCCCTGCAGCCATCAGGCCATTAAACACAACAACCTCAAATATGCTCTGAACTACACTGACTATTATTGTTCTTATTGCATTATTATAAATGTTTGTTTTTTGTGTACGGACTGTATGTGTGTGTAGATCAAGATTCAAGATTAAATGTTATTGTTACGTACCAATTAAGGTACAGTGAAATTTGAATTACCATTCAGCCATACCAAGTATCTATCTATCTATCTATCTATCTATCTATCTATCTATCTATCTATCTATCTATCTATCTATCTATCTATCTATCTATCTATCTATCTATCTATCTATCTATCTGTGTGTGCATGTGCATGTGCATATATGTATATATATATATATATATATATATATATATATATATATATGTATTAAGGTTGACAACGGTCCCGTATTAGCTGGGACATCCCGTATAGAGGGCAAAATTGGTTTGTCCCATACGGGACCGCCCTTGTCCCGTATTTGACTGCTACCACTCGGGTCGAGTCCGGTCCCGCCTCACCCGTCCCGACGTAGTGCAGCCCATGGAGTGCAGCAGCAGCAGCAGCAGCAGCAGCGCCTCGCCCGTGGCCTCGTCGGTCGGCAGCCTGGCCAGCTGTCCGATCTTCGGACCTTCGCTTACCTCCGACACCACCACCACCCCTCCTTCTCGTGGCCGATCATCGGTTCATGAGTTGGATGGGGTGCCGGACTTCACGTGTAGCAGAACACAACGCCGGCGGGCCAACTTAGGGGGTTTGGCCCCGGTTGCCTGACGTCGCGCGCAATGTCGATCACTCGGGCCAAAACTCCTCAGCTGGCCCGCCGGCTGGGCTTTGTGTGCAGTCCAGCACCCGGGCCAACTCATCATTCACCCAGCCACGGCCGAGTCGGTCAACGAATTGCCGTCGGGAATTTGTCCCTTATTTTGACCTCTTGTCCCTTATTTGGGAGTGAGAAAGTTAGCAACCCTAATATGTATATATGTGTATGTCATGTGGAAACAGGCCCTTCGGCCTAACTTACCCACCGGCCAACATGTCCCAGCTACATTAGTCCCACCCGCCAGCATTTGGTCCATGCCAGCATTTGGTCCATATCCCTCCAAACCTGTCCTATCCATGTACCTATCTAACTGTTTCTTGAACATTGGGATAATCCCAGCCTCAACAACCTCCTCTGGCAGCTTGTTCAATACACCCACCGCCATTTGGGTGAAAAAGTTACCCCTCAGATTCCTATTAAATCTTTTCCCCTTCACCTTAAACCTGTCCTCTGGTCCTCGATTCCCTTACTCTGGGCAAGAGATCTATCCGATCTATTCCTCTCATGATCTTATACAGCTCTATAAGATCACCCCTCATCCTCCTGCGCTCCAAGGAACAGAGTCCCAGACTGCTCAACCTCTCCCTGTAGCTCACACCCTCGAGTCCTGGCAACATCCTCGTAAATCTTCTCTGAACCCTTTCCAGCTTGACAACATCTTTCCTATAACGTGGTGCCCAAAACTGAACAAGATACTCTAAATGCCAACACCACCATCTTATATAACTGCAACATGACCTCCCAACTTCTATACTCGTTGCTCTGACTGAAAATTCTTTATGACCACCCTTACTACCTGAGATGGTAGCCCCACTTTAAATGAACGACGCACATGCAAGTCTAGATCCCCCCCCCCCCCCCGCACTACAAACTTCCCCACAGCCTCCACCGTTCACTGAGTGGGCCCTGACCATGTTAGTGCTCCTGAAATGCAGCACCTCGCTCTTCCCTGCATTAAATTGTGTAGGAAGGAACTGCAGATACTGGTTTACACCGGAGATAGACACAGAATGCTGGAGTAAAGGGGCTGACCCACTGCGGCGACCTAATCTGCGAGTTTCGAAGAGTTTGCCCTCCACTCAAACTCGCAGCATGGTCGACACGTGGTCCTAGGAGGTACTATGAAATCTCTGGAACTCTCCTTCATGCTCGAGGGAAGTTCCCAAATACTCGCAGCCTCAGCTTTCAGTAAAAATTGGTAGGCATGGTTCTTTTTAACTCGTAGCGCAGTAGGTAAGGTAAGGTAAAATGCCCGCTAAACTTTATTATACTTTCTTAAAAGTGTCTCCAATCCTTCTCCCCCCCTTCTCTCCCCTTCTCAGGACGTCAGAATTTCAGACAGCGCTCCCCCACTTTCCCTGGCCCCCGCCTTTGCGATGTGTTTGCGTGTGCGCGGTCGGTCGACCCAGCACGCGGTTCCATCGCTGACAGTCAATCCAGCTCGAGGTTTTCCAGGCGAGTGTCCTCGAGCTTGAAGGTCGATGACACTCTTCTGAACTCGCAGATTAGGTCGCCACAGCGGGACACACCCTTAACTCAGCGGGACAGGCAGCATCTCTGGAGGGAAGGGTTGGGCGATATTGGAGAAGGGTCTCGACCCGAACCTGCTCCCCAGTGATGCTACCTGTCCCGCTGAGTTACTCCAGCACTTCCATCTTCCCTGTGTTAAATTCCTCGTTGTGACTTGTCGTCACGTCGTGTCGAGGCATAGGCGATGCCGTTTCAATGAATACCTCATCCATTGACAGCCCATCAGCCGTCGAGCAGTCAGGGATGTCCGGGGCTGTGACAGGCGCTATAGAAATGCAAATTCTCCCTTGCTGCTTTCACGGGTGGATCTACAATTGGAGCTTTCAGCAACTCTCAGCTCCCCGGGTCCAAACCCTGGCTGGGCACGGGACAGTTTGTCAGTGGGAGGTTTCTGTACCAGAGGCATGAGAGTCAAGAGTGTTTTAATTGTCATATGTCCCAGATCGAACAATGACATTCTTACTGGCAGCAGCACCACAGGGTATGTAAACAATATAATACACAAGAAAATAAAAGTTCCTGGTGCGTGCATATATACACATAATCAAAGGTAGACACAAAATGCTGGAGTAACTCAGCAGTACAGGCAGCTTCTCAGGAGAGAGGGAATGGGCGACGTTTCGGGTCGAGACTGAAAAAGAGTCTCGACTCGACCGGAAACGTCGCCTATTCTCTCCTTCTCTCCTTCTTCTTCTTTCGTGTGGCGTGCACAGCCTAAAGTTGTTGGACAACTTGTTCTATTTGATCTTCCGTTTGTGCACGTCGAGTTGATTGCATTGGTTGAAACAGGGCGGACCACATGAAGGTTGCAATCTTCTACCCCCCTTCTCTCCTGAGATGCTGCCTCACCCGCTGAGTTTCTCAAGCATTTCGTGTCGACCTTCGATTTTAACCAGCATCTGCAGTTCTTTCTTACACATACATAGTGAAAGGCCTGGATAGAGCGGATGTGGAGAGGATGTTTCCACCGGTGGGAGAGTCTAACACTACAGGTCATAGCCTCAGAATTAAAGGACGTTCTTTTAGGAGGGAGATGTGGGGGAATTTCATCAGTCAGCGGGTGGTGAATTTGTGGAATTCATTGCCACAGAAGGCTGTGGAGGCCAAGTCAGTGGATATTTTAAGGCGGAGATAGATAGATTCTTGATTACACAGGTGTCACGGGTTATGGGGAGAAGGCAGGAGAATGGGGTTAAGAGGGAGAGATAGAATAGCCACGATTGAATGGCGGATTAGACTTCGTGGGCCGAATGGCTTAAATCCACTTCTATTAGAAACATAGAAACATAGAAATTAGGTGCAGGAGTAGGCCATTCGGCCCTTCGAGCCTGCACCGCCATTCAATATGATCATGGCTGATCATCCAACTCAGTATCCCGTACCTGCCTTCTCTCCATACCCTCTGATCCCCTTAGCCACAAGGGTCACATCTAACTCCCTCTTAAATATAGCCAATGAACTGGCCTCAACTACCCTCTGTGGCAGAGAGCTCCAGAGACCCACCACTCTCTGTGTGAAAAAATTCCTTCTCATCTCGGTCCTAACGGATTTCCCCCTTATCCTTAAGCTGTGACCCCTTGTCCTGGACCTCCCCAACATCGGGAACAATCTTCCTGCATCTAGCCTGTCCAACCCCTTAAGAATCTTGTAAGTTTCTACAAGATCCCCTCTCAATCTCCTAAATTCTAGAGAGTATAAACCGAGTCTATGCAGTCTTTGTTCATAAGACAGTCCTGACATCCCAGGAATCAGTCTGGTGAACCTTCGCTGCACTCCCTCTATGGCAATAATGTCCTTCCTCAGATTTGGAGACCAGAACTGTACGCAGTACTCCAGGTGTGGCCTCACCAAGACCCTATACAACTGAAGTAGAACCTCCCTGCTCCTATACTCAAATCCTTTTGCTATGAAAGCTAACATACCATTGGCTTTCTTCACTGCCTGCTGTACCTGCATGCGTACTTTCAATGACTCGTGTACTATGACACCCAGGTCGCGCTGCATCTCCCCTTTTCCTAATCGGCCTCCATTTAGATAGTAGTCGGTTTTCCTATTTTTGCCACCAAAGTGGATAACCTCACATTTATCCACATTATACTGCATCTGCCAAACATTTGGCCACTCACCCAGCCTATCCAAGTCACCTTGCTTTCTCCTAGCATCCTCCTCACAGCTAACACTGCCCCCCAGCTTAGTGTCATCCGCAAACTTGGAGATATTGCCTTCAATTCCCTCATCCAGATCATTTATGTATATTGTAAATAGCTGGGGTCCCAGCACTGAGCCTTGCGGTACCCCACTAGTCACTGCCTGCCATTGTGAAAACGACCCGTTAACTCCTACTCTTTGCTTCCTGTTTGCCAGCCAGTTCTCTATCCACATCAATACTGAACCCCCAATGCCATATGCTTTAAGTTTATATACTAATCGCTTATGTGGGACCTTGTCGAAAGCCTTCTGGAAGTCCAGATACCCCACATCCACCGGTTCTCCCCCATCCACGCTACTAGTTACATCCTCGAAAAATTCCACAAGATTCGTCAGACATGATTTACCTTTCGTAAATCCATGCTGACTTTGTCCACTGATTTCACCACTTTCCAAATGTTCTGCTATCCCATCTTTAATAACTGACTCTAGCAGTTTCCCCACTACCGATGTTAGACTAACTGGTCTGTAATTCCCTGTTTTCTCTCTCCCCCCCTTCTTAAAAAGAGGGGGGAGAGAGAATTCTTTATGATCTTATGAAACACACATACAAATCAGCATTCATCAGTCAGAGTATTGAGCATAGAAGTTGGGAGGTCATGTTGCAGTTGTATAAGACGTTGGTGAGGCTACTTTTCGTAAATTGAAAATTTTCCCTAGTGTGTAGGATAGTGCTAGTGTACGGGGTGATTGCTGGTTGGCGCGGACTCTGTGAGCCGAATGGCTTGTTTCCACGCTGTATATCTAAAGTGCATGCAACTGGTGAGCTACAATGCTGAGAACTATATTCTGCACTCTGGAGCTTCCCCTCTGCTCGACCTGTTGTATTTGAGTTTGACTTGATTGTATTTATGTAAGGTATATCTGACCTTTAGACTTTAGATAACTTAGAAAATAGGTGCAAGAGTAGGCTATTCGGCCCTTCGAGCCTGCACCGTCATTCAATATGATCATGGCTGATGATCCAACTCAGTATCCCGTACCTGCCTTCTCTCCATACCCCCTGATCCCCTTAGCCACAAGGGCACATCTAACTCCCTCTTAAATATAGCCAATGAACTGGCCTCAACTACCTTCTGTGGCAGAGAATTACACAGATTCACCACTCTGTGTGAAAAATGTTTTTCTCATCTCGGTCCCAAAAGACTTCCCTCTTATCCTTAAACTGTGACCCCTTGTCCTAGACTTCCCCAACATCGGGAACAATCTTCCTGCATCTAGCCTGTCCAACCCCTAAAGAATTTTGTAGGTTTCTATGAGATCCACCCTCAATCTTCTAAATTCTAGCGAGTACAAGCCGAGTCTATCCAGTCTTTCTTCATATGAAAGTCCTGACATCCCAGGAATCAGTCTGGTGAAACTTCTCTGTACTCCGTCTATGACAAGAATGTCTTTCCTCAGAGTAGGAGACCAAAACTGTACGCAATACTCCAGGTGTGGTCTCACCAAGATCCTGTACAACTGCAGTAGAACCTCCCTGCTCCTGTACTCAAATCCTTTTGCTATGAATGCTAACGTACCATTCGCTTTCTTCACTGCCTGCTGCACCTGCATGCCTACTTTCAATGACTGGTGTACCATGACACCCAGGTTTCGTTGCATCTCCCCTTTTCCTAATCGGCCACCATTCAGATAGTAGTCTACTTTCCAGTTTTTGCCACCAAAGTGGATAACCGCACATTTATCCACATTATACTGCATCTGCAACCTATCCAAGTCACCCAACCTATCCAAGTCACCTTGCAGCCTCCTAGCATCCTCCTCACAGCTAACACTGACCCCCAGCTTCGTGTCATCCGCAAACTTGGAGATGTTGCATTCAATTCCCTCGTCCAAATCATTAATGTATATTGTAAATAGCTGGGGTCCCAGCACTGAGCCTTGTGGTACCCCACTAGTCACTGCCTGCCATCCTGAAAAGGACCTGTTTACTCCTACTCTTTGCTCCCTGTCTGCCAGTCAGTTCTCTATCCACATCAATACTGAACCCTCAATACCGTGTGCTTTAAGTTTGCATACTAATCTCTTATGTGGGACCTTGTCGAAAGCCTTCTGAAAGTCCAGATATAACACATCCACTGGTTCTCCCTTATCCACTCTACTCGTTACATCCTCGAAAAATTCTATAAGATTCGCCAGACATGATTTGATTTAGAGATACTGCGCGGAAACAGACCCTCCTGCCCACCGAGTCCGTGCCAACCAGTGATCCCCACACACACTAGCACCATCCTGCACGCTAGGAACAGTTTACAATTGGCATTTATACAAGGCAATTGACCCATAAACCTGCACGTCTTTGGAACGTGGGATGAAAGCAGAGATCTGTTTGGACATCAATAGTTATTTTGTTATTACGTGTGCCAAAGTATAATGAAAATCTTTTTTTCCATACCGATTAGATGATTATTCAATGATTATATTGACAATAGGTGCAGGAGTAGGCCATTCGGCCCTTTGAGCCATCACCGCCATTCAATGTGATCATAGCTGATCATCAACAATCAGTACCCCGTTCCTGCCTTCTCCCCGTATCCCCTGACTCTAAGAGCCCAATCTTTAAGAGTCCTATCTAGCTCTCTCTTGAAAGTATCCAGAGAACCTGCCTCCACTGCCCTCTGAGGCAGAGAATTCCACAGACTCGCAACTCTCTGTGTGAAAAAAGTGTTTCCTCGTCTCCGTTCTAAATGGCTTACCCCTTATTCTTAAACTGCGGCCCCTGGTTCTGGACTCCCCCAACATCGGGAAAAATGTTTCTTGCCTCTAGCGTGTCCAAACCCTTTATAGTCTTATATGTTTCAATAAGATCCCCTCTCATCCTTCTAAATTCCAGCGTATACAAGCCCAGCAGCTCCATTCTCTCAGCATGGACCAAACGCGGGCAGGTGGGACTAGTATAGCTGGGACATTGTTGGCCGGTGTGGGCAAGTTGGGCCGAAGGGCCTGTTTCCGCACTGTATCACTCTATACATAAGTGAAATAGCACAGTAAGAATAATGGGTAAACCATTTAGAACGGAGACGAGGAAACACTTTTTCACACAGAGAGTGGTGAGTCTGTGGAATTCTCTGCCTCAGAGGGCGGTGGAGGCTGGTTCTCTGGATGCTTTCAAGAGAGAGCTAGATAGAGCTCATAAAAATCGCGGAGTCAGGGGATATGGGGAGAAGGCAGGAACGGAGTACTGATTGGGGACAATCAGGTATGATCACATTGAATGGTGGTGCTGGGTCGAAGGGCCGAATGGCCTACTCCTGCACCTATTGCCGATTGTAAAACAAAGATTTTCATGGTATTAATAATTTTAAAGCTAAATATGCATCCACTAAGGCATGTAGATATAATACAGTTATTCAGAAGGATGGGTGGCAGACCGTGATGCTAATGAGGGCGTGTGAGACACATCATCGCCACAGAGCAGTAAATGGGTTCAGGACATAACGTCAGTGGCGGCTGAGAAATTCACGGTTGCTGACAAACTCTCATCTATCTTCTAGCTGAAAAGATGACAGGACAAGAGACCCCTTTCTCTGCCTGTGACACGCCCAGGGCGGCCCCAGCAAGCTGCTGGGTTGAGCTGCTCCTTCCAGCCGCCACTCCGACCGGGTTTACTTCAGTTTAGTTTCGTGATGCAGTGCGGAAACAGGCCCCTCGGCCCGCCGAGTCCGCGCCGGCCAGCGATCACACCGCGCGCTAGCACCACGCGCGAGGCACAATTCACAATGATGCCAAGCTAATTAACTTACTAACCTGACTGTCTTTGGGGTGTGGGGAGGAAACCGGAGCACGCGGAGAAAACCCGCGCAGGTCACGGGGAGAAGTTACAAACTCCGTACAGACAGCGCCCGCAGTCGGGGTCGGACATGGATTTCTTGCGCCGTGAGGCAGCAACTCTACCGCTGCGCTACGATGCCGACCCAGACGCCCAGACAGTTTGCCTGCAGCCGCCACCGCAATGGCACCGGCGGCAGACAGAGGGGCAGGGGGGTTGTGGGAGTGTGAGTGAGTGTGTGCATGCGTGCGTGCATGTGTGTGTGCGTGCATGTGCGTTTGTGTGTGTGTGCCCGTGTATGTGTTTGTGTGCGTCCATGCTTACATGTGTGTGCGTGCGTGCGCTTGCCTGCGTGTGTGTGTGTAAGTGTGCTCATGGGGGTGTGGGTGTGGGTGTGAGAGTGTGTGCCCTTACCTGCGTGTGCGAGAGTGTGCGTACGTGCGCGCACCTGCATGTATGTGCGTTCGTGTGTATGCATGTGTCTGCACGTGTGTGTGTGAGTGTGCGTCTGTGCGTGTGCATGTGTGCATGTGTGTGTGTGTGCGCGCGTGTGAGTGTTTGTGTGTGCGTGTGCATTCTTGTGTGTGCATGTGCGGGTTTGCGTGTGCGCATGTATGCGTGCGTGCGTGCGTGTACGTGTATGCGTGTGTGTGAGAGTCGGCGTACTCTATCAGCAATAATCAATAAAGGCCGTCGGATGAATGTGCATTCCCCACCCTCCACCCCTTCTCTGGGCATTATCTCTCCGAACACAATAAATAGCCCAGCGGGAAGGCAATGCCTGTGCTCTCGTTCCCTGTGGTAACAAACACCCGCTCCACGCCAAAGCTCACGGCCCTTCTACCCCCCCCCGACCGTGTCTATCTGTTTAATGCACAGGGTGCAGAGAAGGGGGAAGATGGGGGGGAAAGAAGGAGATAAACAGGGATGGAATAGGGGGAAAGAGGGAGTGCGAGAGAGGGGGAAAGAGGAAGGGAGGCTGAGAAGGGGAAAATGGGATGAGAGAGGGGAAGGGGAAATGGAGAGGGAAAGAGGGGGGGAAGAGAAAGGGAGAATGAGAAAGGTGGAGAGGGTGACGGGGAAGGGGGAGAGAGGGGGAGAGAGGAGGAGAGAAGAAGGGAGAGAGACGAGGGAGAGAGAGGTGGAGAGCGAGATAAAGATGGAAGGGGGGGAGAGAGAGGGGGATAGAAGAGAGGAAGAGAGAGAAGAGGGAGAGAGAGAGAGAGAGAGGGAGATACCAGGCAGGCCAGGCCTCTACCTGAAGGCCCGAAAGTCAAACACACTGTTGACGTTGTAGGCCCGAGGCCTGTAGAGAAGTCAGACCGCGGCGGAGGGGGGGGGGGGGGGGGGGGGGGGGGGGGGGGAGTACAGGGAGGGGGGGGGGGGGGTGGTGTGAGGGGGGGGTGAGCGGGCGTCAATCGCGTCCTGCGGGTCTTCAGTCACACATTTGAAACAAAGGCTTACTTGTCTCAAGTCGATGAAGGCCAACTGCAGTGTGTCCCCTTGGAAGCCAGGCACCGGCCCAGATCTGGCAAAGTCTGTGGGAAAGAAAAGAGGATAAAAACATCTCTAAACAACCATGGACACGGAGATTGGCAGATGGATGACAGCGCAGACAGCGGGGCCAAGCCAGTGGACTACCATTCTCCTCAGAGATCATGTCTTCCCTCCTTACACCTCTTTGTTAACCCGTCAAAAATTCTGTCATCAAAACACCATTAATTCCAAGCCTTGACAGCTAGGAACTGTACTGATCGACCTAAAATTTATTCCCATGGGCCGTTTTAGCTTCATAGTTTTTTTTTCTTTTCCCCTCTCTCTCAAACGAACAAACAGCTTGCGAACGGTTCCGTGACACAATAAAATCTACAGCTGGGGAAATCCTTTCAGTTCTGTCAAACTGATGTGGTCTTTCTGCCCCGCGCTGTTCTCACTGTGGGATTCTTTCAATTACATGCCTGTCACCTGCTTTTATTAATGTTAATAAGAGAAGATTAAAAGCTTCAATCGCCTCCTCAACTGCCCACCTCACTGCTCCCCCCCACTCTCCCCATCTCTCCCCCTCACTCTCCCCATCGCTCTGTCTCCCTCTCTCTCTCTCTCTCCCCGTCTCTCCCTCCGTCTCTCTCCCCCTCACTCTCCCCGCCTCTCTCTGTCTCTCTCTCCCCGTCTCTCCCTCCGTCTCTGTCCCCCTTACTCTCCTCTCTGCTCTCCATCTCTCTCCCCCATCTCTCCCCGTCTCCCTCCACCTCTCTCTCTCTGTCTCTCCGTCTCTCTCCCTCTCTCTCTGCCTCTCTCCGTCTCTCTCCCCCATCTCTCCCCGTCTCCCTCCACCTCTCTCCCTGTCTCTCTGCCTCTCTCCGTCTCTCTCCCCCATCTCTCCCCGTCTCCCTCCATCTCTCTCTCTCTGTTTCTCCGTCTCTCTCCCCCTCTCTCCCTCTCTCTCTCCGCCTCTCTCCCCTCTCCCCCGTCTCTCTCCCCATCTCTCCTCCCCTCCCTCCCAATCTCTCTCCCCCTCTTGCCCACCCCCCCTCTCTCTCACCCTCTCTCCCCCTCCCTCTACCTCTCTCTCCTTCTCTCTCTCTCTCCCTCTCTTCACTTATGTGAAGTTTAAAAACCCAAACAGGAAGCAAAGCGGTGAATAAAATCACGTTGTCACGACATGCCACCAAGCGGCGCGGTGGTGCAGCGGTAGAGTTGCAGCCCCACAGCGTCAGAGAGCCGGGTCCCATCCAGACTACGGGTGCTGTTTGTACGGAGTTTGCACGTTCTCCCCGTGACCTGCGTGGGTTTTTTCCAGGTGCCCCCGGTTTCCCCCCACTCTCCAAAGACGTGCGGGTTTGTAGATTATTTGGATTTGGTATAAATTGAAACTTGTCCGTAGTGTGCGTAGGATAGAGTTAGTCTACAGGGTGGCCACTGGTTGGCGGGCTGAAGGGACTGTTTCCACGCTGTATCTCTGAAGTGAACAAAAAGAGGCTTTGGATCGAACAGGAAGTGTCAGCAAGTGGATGTAAGTAAGTCTGATGAAGGATCTCGACCCGAAACGTTACATATTCCTCTTCTGAGCTACTCCAGCTTTTTGTGTCTATCGTAAGCTAACGAACACAGTACCTGCTGCCGGTTACCAGGCCCTAATGCGATAACACACAAATATACAAGCACAAAATCATGAGAGAAATAGATCGGGTAGACGCACAGAGTCTCTTACCCAGAGTAGGGGAGCCGAGAACTAGAGGACAAAGGTTGATGGTGAGGGGATAACAATTTATCAGGAACCTGAGGGGTAATTTTTTAAACTTTTTGTGGTGGGTGTATGGAACGAGCTGCCAGAGGAGATGGTTGAGGCAGGTTTAAAAAGCAGTCAGACAGGTGCATGGATCGGACTGGTTTGGAGGGATATGGACCAAAAGCTGGCAGGTGGGACATGTTTTGGTCGGGACGGGCAAGTTGGGCCGAAGGGCCTGTTTCCTCATTGTAGTCCGCGGTCTGACTTCTCTACAGGCCTCGGGCCTACAACGTCAATCATTGTATCAATTATCAATGATATGGTCCAGTGGTGCAGCTGGTAACGCTGCTGCCTCACAGCACCCGAGACCTGGGTTCGATCCTGACCTCGGGTGCCCTCTGTGCGAAATCACACGGAATAGGAGCAGAATTAGGCCGTTCGGCCCATCAAGTCTACTCTGCCATTCAATCATGGCTGATCTATCTCTCCCTCCTAACCCCATTCTCCTGCCTTCTCCCCATAACCCCTGACCCCCGTACTAATCAAGAATCTATCTACCTCTGCATGAAAACTATCCACCGACTTGGCCTCCACAGCCTTCTGTGGCAAAGGATTCCACAGATTCACCACCCTCTGACTAAAGAAATTCCTCCTCAGCTCCTTCTTAAAAGAGCGCCCTTTAATTCTGAGGCTGTGACCTCGAGTACTAGACTCTCCCACTAGTGGAAACATCCTCTCCACATCCATACACGTTTTTGGGTTGGACACAAAAGGCTGGAGTAGCTCAGTGCGACAGGCAGCATCTCTGGAGAGAAGGAATGGGCGACGTTTCGGGTCGGGACCGAAGAAGGGTCTCGACCCGAAACGTCACCCATTCCTTCTCTCCACAGATGCAGCCTGTGTCGCTGAGTTACCCCAGCATTTTGTGTCTACCTTCGATTTAAACCAGCATCTCGCAGTTCTTTCCTGCAGGTTTCTGGGTTAATTGGCTTCTGTAAAATGCCCGCAGTGTGCAGGGATAACTGAACTCGTGTGAGTGGGTGATCGATGGTCGGCGTGGACTCGGTGGGACAACGGGCCTGTTTCTGTGCAGTATCTAATATAAAATAATAAATTAACAAACAGTCGTGCGAGGTGCAGAAGTGGTAGGTGAGATATTAATGAACTCTTTTCAAGCGGTTGAATGTGTCGATGGCTTGAGTGAAAGGAAACTGCAGAGAGTTGTGGACGCAGCCCAGACCATCGCACAAACCAACCTCCCTTCCATCGACTCCATCCACACCTCACGCTGCCTCGGCAAGGCCAGCAGCATCATCAAGGACCGGTCTCACCCCCGGCCACTCCCTCTTCTCCCCTGTCCCACCAGGCAAGAGGTACAGTAGTTTGAAAACGCAAATGCACGGTGGCGCAGCGGTAGAGTCGCTGCCTCACAGCGCCAGAGACTCGGGTTTCATCCTGACTATGGGTGCTGCCTGTACGGAGTTTGTACGCTCTCCCCGTGACAGCGTGCTTTTCCTCCAGGCTCTCCGGTTTCCTCCCACACTCCAAAGACGTGCAGGTTTGTAGGTTAATTGGCTTTTGTAAATTGTCCATGGTGTGTAGGATAGAACTAGTGCCCTGGTGGCCGATGGTCAGGGCCTGTTTCCCCAGTGCACCTCTGGACTAAACTGAGCTAATTCGCCAGATTCAGGGACAGTTTCTTCCCAGCTGTTACCAGGCAACTCAACAGTCCTCTCATCAGCTAGAGTGCGGTCCTGACCTCCCATCTATATCATTGGAGACCTTTGAACCATCTTTAATCGGACTTTATCTTGATTGTAATCATGTATAGTCTTTCCCCTGACTGGGCAGCACACAACGAAAAGGTGTTTCACTGTACCTTTGGTACATGTGACAATAGGCAATAGACAATGGGTGCAGGAGGAGGCCATTCAGCCCTTCGAGCCAGCACCGCCATGCAATGTGATCATGGCTGATCATCCACAATCCAGAACCAGGGGCCACAGTCTTAGAATAAAGGGGAGGCCATTTAAGACAGGTGAGAAAAAACCTTTTCACCCAGAGAGTTGTGAATTTGTGGAATTCCCTGCCACAGAGGGCAGTGGAGTCCAAATCACTGGATAAATGTAAGAGAGAGTTGGATAGAGCTTTAGGGGCTAGTGGAGTCAAGGGAGATGGGGAGAAGGCAGGCACGGGTTATTGATTGGGGACGATCAGCCATGAATCACAATGAATGGCGGATCTGGCTCGAAGGGCCGAATGGCCTCCTCCAACACCTATTTTCTATGTCCATGTCTATGTCTAATCAGTAACCCGTTCCTGCCTTCTCCCCATATCCCCTGCCTCCGCTATCTTTAAGAGACCTATCTAGCTCTCTCTTGAAGACGATAAACGAAACTCTACTGCACTGAGCATTTTTTACATAGAGTATCTGGAACGCGCTGCCAAGGGTGACAGTGCAGGAAGATATATTAACTTTGAAGACAGGCAGATAGATATGCAAGGAATAGAGGGATATGGATTGTGTGGGCTTTAATCTATTCCCTCATGTACTAGACTCCTGAAAGGTAACAGTTCTATTTTCTCTGCCCCATTATTTTCATCCATTAATTATTTTAAACAGGTCAACCTGTTGTCCTCAAATAGAAACATAGAAAAATAGGTGCAGGAGTAGGCCATTCGGCCCTTCGAGTCAGCATTGCCATTCAATATGATCATGGCTGATCATCCGAAATCAGTACACCGTTCCTGCTTTTTCCACTGCCTTCTATGCCAGAGAATTCCACAGATTTGCAACTCTCTGGGTGAAGACGTTTTTCCTCATCTCAGTCCTAGACAATTAACAATAGGTGCAGGAGTAGGCCATTCGGCCCTTCGACCCAGCACCGCCATTCAATGTGATCATGGCTGATCATCCACAATCAGTACCCCGTTCCTGCCTTCTCCCCATATCCCCTGACTCCGCTATCTTCAAGAGTCCTATCTAGCTCTCTCTTGAAAGTATCCAGAGAACCAGCCTCTGAAGCAGAGAATTCCACTGACTCACAACTCCCTGTGTGAAAAAGATGGCCTACCCCTTATTCTTAAACTGTCTACAGTTGAGTAAATGTTTAGGATTGGACAACTTTCCAACAAATTCTAACCTTCCATCTTGGTGCATCCGTATCCCAATTCCTCCAGAGCTGAGAAAGTCTTCCTGAAATGGTGTGAATGGATCGAGAGCAGAGAAGATTTACGAGGATGTTGCCAGGACTCGAGGGGCCGAGCTACAGGGAGAGGTTGTGTTGGCTGGGTCTCTATTCCTTGGAGCGCAGGAGGATGAGGGGTGATCTTATAGAGAGATGAGAGATAGGATAGGTGCACAGTCTTGTACCCAGAGAAGGGGAATCGAGAACCAGAGGACATAGGTTAAAGGCGAGGGGGAAAAGAAAGTTAACTTTGTCACATAGAGGGTGGTGGGTGTATGGAACGATCTGCCGGAGGAGATAGTTGAGGCTGGGACGACAACGTATAGACGGGCACATGGATAGGGAAGATTTAGATGGATGTGGGACAACTGCTATCAAGGTGGGTCACAGTCTTAGAATAAAGGGGAGGCCATTTAAGACTGAGGTGAGAAGAAACTTTTTCACCCAGAGAGTTGTGAATTTGTGTAATTCCCTGCCACAGAGGGCAGTGGAGGCCAAATCACTGGATGGATTTAAGAGAGAGTTAGATAGAGCTCTAGGGGCTAGTGGAATCAAGGGATATGGGGAGAAGGCAGGCACGGGTTATTGATTGGGGACGATCAGCCATGATCGCAATGAATAGCGGTGCTGGTTCGAAAGGCCCGAACGGCCTCCTCCTGCACCTATTTTATATGTTTCTATGCTTCTATGTTTCTATATGGGACTAACGTAGATGGGGCATGTTGATCAGTGTGGGCAAGTTGGGCTGAAGGGCCTGAATCTGTGCTGTAGGGCTCTACGACTCTACTGCTCCATAGGAAATGTGGTCAAGTATAAATACAGGTCCGAAAAATCAATTTATCTTTTGACTATTGAGCCAAACAGCAACCTTATTAACCTCCCCTGTTCTCATAGAGTCATACAAACAGGAAACAGGCCCTTCAGCCCAACCTGCGCACACCGACCAACATGTCCCATCTACACTAGTCCCGCCTGCTCGCGTAAAGGCCCATATCCCTCTAAACCTGTCCGATCCATGTACCTGTCCAAATGTTGCGTAAACGTCGCGATAGTCCCTGCCTCAACCACCCCCCTCCGGCAGCGCGTTCCTTACACCCACCAGCCTTTGTGTGAAAAAGTTGCCACTCAGGTTCCTGTTAAATCTTTCCCCCCTTGTGGCCAAAAGTCTCGCAATAAAGTTAGATTTTGAAGGTTTACTTGAATTTAATTTCCCTCTATTGCACTCTTTGCATTCAGATTCTTTAAATAGTTATCAACAGCATTTGACGGCACTGGGCCTGTGCTCGCTGGAGTTTAGAAGGTTGAGGGGGGGGAGCTCATTGAAACTTACTGAATAATGAAAGGCCTGGACAGAGTGGATGTGGAGGGGGTGTTCCCACTAGTGGGAGAGTCTAGGACCAGAGGTCGAGGCCTCAGAATAAAAGGACGTACCTTTAGAAAGGAGACGAGGAGGAGTTTCTTTAGTCAGAGGGTGGTGAATCTGTGGAATTCTTTGCCACAGACGGCTGTGGAGGCCAAGTCAATGAATATTTTTAAGGTGGAGATTGATCGCTTCTTGATTATTACGGGTGTCAGGGGTTATGGGGAGAAGGCAGGAGAATGGGGTTGAGAGGGAGAGAGATAGATTAGTCTAAGGACGGGTCTCATGATTGAATGGCGGAGTAGACTTGATGGGCTGAATGGCCTCATTCTGCTGCAATCACTTATGAACTTCTGATGAGCAAGAACAAATGATTGATTAAATCCTACATGGCGTGGCGGTCACGGTGGCGCAGCGGTAGAGTTGCTGCTTTACAGCGTATGCAGCGCCGGAGACCCGGGTTCAATCCCGACTACGGGGTGCTGTCTGTACAGAGTTTGCACGTTCTCCCCGTGACCTGCGTGGGTTTTCGCCGAGATCTCCGGTTTCTTCCCACACTTCAAAGACGTGCAGGTTTGTAGATGAATCGGCTTGGTAAATGTAAAAACTGTCCCTCGTGCGTGCAGGATAGTGTTAATGTGCGGGGATCGCTGGCCGGCGCCGACCCGGTGGGCCGAAGGGCCTGTTTTCCCACTGTGTCTTTAAACTAAACCTGCACACTGTAATTGAGCAAAATTCTGCTTGGGGGAGCTCAATGGTGGCACAGCAGGTAGAGTTGCTGCCTCACAGCGCCAGAGACCCGGGTTCAATCCTCACTACGGGTGCTGCCTGCACGGAGTTTGTACATTCTCCCCGTAAGAAGGATTTGGTGACGTTTCCGGTCGAGACCCTTCTTCGGACTGCAGGGGTCTGACAGTCTGAAGAAGGCTCTCGACCCGAAACGTCACCCATTCCTTCTCTCCAGAGATGCCGCTGGCTTAACACAGTAAAACTCTCTGCTGTGGCCGACTATATCTACCTCAACCACCACCACTTGACAGCATGTTCCAGGCACTCACCACCCTTCATAAGTCCATGTGATAGGAGCAGAATGAGGCCATTCAGCCCATCAAGTCCACTCTGCCATTCAATCATGGCTGATTCGGTCTTTATTATTTGGAGCGCAGAAGGTTAAGGGGGGACTTGATTGAGGTCTTTAAAATGATGAAAGGGATAGACAGAGTTGACGTGGATAAGCTTTTCCCATTGAGGGTAGGGAAGATTCAAACAAGAGGGCATGACATGAGAATTAAGGGACAGAGTTTAGGGGTAACATGAGGGGAAACTTCTTTACTCAGAGAGTGGTGGCTGTGTGGAATGATCTTCCAGCAGAAGTGGTGGAGGCAGGATCGATTTTTAACATTTAAAAGTAAAGTGGACAGGTATATGGACGGGAAGGGAATGGAGGGGTATGGTCTGAGTGCAGGTAGATGGGACTAGGGGAAAATAAATGGTCGGCACGGACTGGAAGGGCCGAGAAGGCCTGTTTCCGTGCTGTAATTGTTATACGGTTATATATATGATCTGTCTTGCCCTCTCAACCCCATTCTTCTGCCTTCTCCCCATGGCCCCTAACACCCGTACTAATCAAGAATCTATCTATCCCTGTCTTAAAAATATCCATTGGCTTGGCCCCCACAGCAATTTGATGCAATGAATTCCACAGATTCACCACCCTCTGACGAAATAAATTCCTCCCCATCTCCATTCTAAAGCTACGTCCTTTTTTTCTGAGGCTGTGCCCTCTGATCCTAGACTCTCCCACTAGTGGAAACATCCTCTCCACATCCACTCTATCCAGGCCTTTCACTATTCGGTAAAGGTTCAATGAGGTCCTCACCTCATCCTTCGAAACTCCAGCGAGTGCAGGCCCAGTGCTCGTCATAGGTTAACCCACTCATTCCTGGGATCGTTCTTGTAAATCTCCTCTGGGCCCTCTCCAGAGACAGCACATCCTTCCTCATGTAGAGGGCCCAAAATTGCTGACAATATGCCAAATGCGGCCTGACCAGCGTCTCGTAGAGAGTCAGCATTACATCGGGGTGGAAGATTGCAACCTTCACGAGGTCCGCCCTGTTTCGACTAATGCCATCAAATCGACGTGCACAAACGGAAGATCAAATAGAACAAGTTGTCCAACGACTTTAGGCTGCGCACGCCACACGAAAGACTTAGAAGAAGCCTTACATCCCCGTTTTAGTCCTCTCAAAATAAATGCTAGCATTGCGTTTGCCTGCCTGACTACCGATTTGACCCACGCTCTGTGCAACAATACGTTCCCCCTTTGAAACGCAGCCCTCGGGCTCGCGATCACCTTTGCCCGCGCGACAGCAGAAAGTGCTTGCACCTGGAGCCTTTCTGCTCAACCTGCCTTCTCCCCTTATCCCCTGACTCCGCTATCTTTAAGAGCCCTATCTAGCTCTCTCTTGAGAGTATCCAGAGAGCAGACACAAAAACCAGACCATAAGGTCATGAGTGATAGGGGGCTAGAATATCTGCCTCCTAATCCCATTCTGCTGCCTTCTCCCCATAACCCCTGATACCCGTCAAGAATCTGTCTATCTCGGCTTCAAACTTATCCACTGACTTGGCCTGAATACCAGGATGGCGGGACTGTCATACGCTGAGAGAATGGAGCGGCTGGGCTTGTACACTCTGGAGTTTAGAAGGATGAGACGGAATCTTATTGAAACATCTAAGATTATTAAGAGCTTGGACAACGCTAGAGGCAGGAAACATGTTCCCGATGTTGGGGGAGTCCAGAACCAGGGCCCACAGTTTAAGAATAAGGGGTAAGCCATTTAGAACGGAGACGAGGAAACACTTTTTCTCACAGAGAGTGGCGAGTCTGTGGAATTCTCTGCCTCAGAGGGCGGTGGAGGCCGGTTCTCTGGATGCTTTCAAGACAGAGCTAGATAGGGCTGTTAAAGATAGCGGAGTCAGGGGCTATGCGGAGAAGGCTGGAACGGGGTTCTGATTGGGGATGATCAGCCACGATCACATTGAATGGGGGTGCTGGCTCGCAGGGCCGAATGGCCTACTCCTGCACCTATTGTCTATTGTCTATTGTCTCCACAGCCGTCTGTGGCAAAGAATTCCTCAGATCGACAGAGGAGGGTAGTCATTTTTCATGACTTTCTGGAGGGTTTATAAAAACGAGGGGAGCTCATAACCATTAGGAGAGTATTCATCTCAATGGAAAAAACAGCTGTCTGGAACGGCTGATAACAGGAGGCCTCTTATTACAGTCAATCTTCCTAATTTGTGCCTGTCCAAGACAGCTTAATAGTGATCGAAAGACTCCGCAAACTGTCCACGGACCACGGCACTCTGTTTAAACGGGGTGGTGGGACGGGAGGCGGTGGAGGGGAACACTCTTCATTTGCCCTCCCCCACCCCCCTCCTCCTCACCCATTCCCCTCCCCCCACCTCCTCCTCCCCCACCCCCACTCCCTATCCTCCTCCTCCCCCACTCCCTACCCCCTCATCGCCACCGCCTCCCCCACCCCCACTCCCTCCTCCTCCCCCACTCCCTAACCTCTCCTCCCCCTCCCCCTCGCCTCCCCCTCCCCCATTCCCTTCCCCCCTCCCTATCCTCTCCTCCCCCCTCCTCCTCCTCCTCCTCCACCCCCACTCCCTCCTCCTCCCCCACTCCCTACCCTCTCCTCCCCATCGCCTGCCCCGCCCCCACTCCCCTCCCCCTCCCTCTCCTCCCCCCTCCTCCTCCCCTCCTCCCCATCTCCTCCTCCCCCCCGCTCCCTCTCCTCTCCTCCTCCCCCACTCCCTACCCCCTCCACTCCTCCTACTACCCCACCCCCTTCCCCCTCCTCCCACAACTCCCACCCCACTCCCTCCCTCCTCCTACCCCACTCCCCCCCCTCCTCCTCCTCCTCCACTCCCCCTCTCCTCCCCTTCCCTCCTCCTCCTCCCCCCCACCGCTCATGGAAAAGAGAAAACCTTTCATCGATCCTGCAAGCTAAAGCTCACTTCACGCCACCCCCACCCCACTCCCTCCCTCTCCCCCCCCCCCACCCCCTCCCATCCCATTCCTCCTCCCCAAATTACATCGTAAACAGAACCGGGACAAAAGGGCATTTTACTGGAGAGCAAAAGCATTTTGGTGAGAGCTGTCCCCGACCGACCGTAGCTTTGGCAACCTCCAGCGATGACAGTGAGAAATAGCCGGGTTAAGGCACCGCCATCAATCTCAATTAGAGTGACTGCAATGTGAGCGGCGTCTCTCTGGGCTGGGAGAGGTCACCTGGCCTCGGCGGGCAGGTTAGAGGCACCTGCTGAACACTGCCCGGCCCGGCCACTCTCAAGGCTTGGTGTACAATCCCTCGTTGCAAGCCACCGACCCATTCCCCCCACCCCAACACCAAACTGTACGGAGTTTGTACGTTCTCCCCATGACCTGCGTGGGTTTTCACCGAGATCTTCGTTTTTCCTCCCACACTCCAAAGACATGCAGGCTAATTGCCTTGGAATAACCGTTTACGAGAATGTGTCCCTAGTGTGCGGAGGGTAGTGTTAGTGTGCGGGGATCGCTGGTCGGTGCGGACTCGGTGGGCCGAGGGGCCTGTTTCCGTTCCGTATCTCTAAACTAAGCTAAACGAAACTAAACACCAAAGACATGCCTTTTCTTTTCCTCTCTCTCCAGACTGCACGGAGCCTTTTTACCCAGAGTAGGGGAGTCAGGTTACTGAGTTACTCCAGCATTTTGGGTCTACCTAAGAACCTATGTCCTCTGGTTCTTGATTCACCTACTCTGGGTAAAAAAAGCTCTGTGCATCTACCCAACCTATCGCTGGAGAAACTCAGCGGGTGAGGCAGCATCTATGGCGATGTTTCGGGTCGAGACCCTTCTTCACTGATCTCTCCATAGATGCTGCCTCACCCGCTGAGTTTCTCCAGCATTTTTGTCTACCAAATCTATCCCTCTCATGATTTTATACACCTCTATAAGATCACCCCTCATCCTCTTTCGCTCCAAGGAGTAGAGTCGTTTGGGTAGGTCGTAAGGTAATAAGGAATAGGAGAAGAATTCGGCCATTCGGCCCGTCAAGTCTACTCTGCCATTCAGCCATGGCTGATCTATCTCTCCCTCATAACCCCATTCTCCTGCCTTCTCCCCGTTAACCTCTGACACCCGCACTAATCAAGAGTCAAGTGAGATATGGAACTGTCCTGTACAGAGATGTCCAGCCTTGAACACCTAGTGCACATATCCTCTCCACAACTCCACTCAATGGCACAGCTGGTAGTGCCATTACCTCACAGCTCCAGACACCAGGGTTCAATGATTTGGATGTGAACATACAGGGCAAGATTAGCAAGTTAGCTGATGATACAAAAGTGAGTGGTTTTTCAGATAGTGAAGATGGTTGCGAAAGACTGCAGCAGGATCTGGATCGATTGGGCAGGTGGGCGGAGGAATGGTTGATGGAATTTAATACAGAGAAGGGCAGGATCGAACAAGGGCAGGATCTACACAGTGAATGGTAGGCCTCTGGGTAGTGTTGTAGAGCAGAGGAATCTAGGAGTACAGGTACATGGTTCCATGAAGGTCGAGTCGCAGGTTGATAAGGTGGTCAAAATGGCTTTGGCACTTTGGCCTTCATCAGTCAGAGTATTGAGTATTTGAAACTGGGGGGGTCATGTTGCAGTTGTTGGTGAGACCGCATTTAGAATATTGTGTTCAGTTCTGGGCACCATGTTATAGGAAAGATATCGTCAAAGATTTACGAGGATGTTGCCTGGACTAGAGGGTGTGAGCTATAGGGAGAGGTTGAGTAGGCTGGGTCTCTATTGCATGGAGCGCAGGAAGATGAGGGGAGATCTTATAGAAGTGTACAAATTCATGAGAGGAATAGATTGGGTAGATGCACAGAATCTCTTGCCCAGAGTAGGGGAATCGTGGACCAAAGTATGCAGGTTCAAGGTGAAGGGGAAAAGATTTAATAGGAATCTGAGGGGTAACTTTTGCACACAAAGGGTGGTGGGTGTATGGAACAAGCTGCCAGAGGAGGTAGTGGAGGCAGGGACTATCCCAATGTTTAAGAAACGGTTAGACTGGTACATGGATAGGACAGGTTTGGAGGGATATGGACCAAGCGCAGGCAGGTGGGACTAGTGTAGATGGATCATTGTTGGCCGGTGTGGGCAAGTTGGGCCGAAGGGCCTGTTTCTACACTGTAGCACTAGACGATTCTATGACCTCGGGTGTTGCCTGTGTGCGGAGTTTGCACGTTCTCCCCGTGACCATGTGGGTTTCATCCAGGTGCTCCGTAGAAAGCATTTTATCGGGATGCATCACAGCACGGCTTGGGAACAGCTCTGTCCAAGACTGGAAGAAATTGCAGCGAATTGTGGCCCATCGCACAAACCAACCTCCCTTCCATTGACTCTATTTACACCTCATGCTGCCTCGGCAAGGCCAGCAGCATCATCAAGGACCAGTCGCACCCCGGCCACTCCCTCTTGTCCCCTCTCCCATTGCGCAAGAGGTTTTGAAGTATGAAAATGCAACAAAAGCTTTTCACTGTACCTCAGTACACGTGACTATAAACTCAATAGACAATAGACAATAGGTGCAGGAGTAGGCCATTCAGCCTTTCGTGCCAGCACCACCATTCAATGTGATCATGGCTGATCATCCACAATCAGTACCCCATTCCTGCCTTCTCCCCATATCCCCTGAGTCCGCTATTTTTAAGAGCCCCATCTAGCTCTCTCTTGAAAGCATCCAGGGAACCCGCCTCCACCGCCCTCTGAGGCAGGGAATTCCACAGACTCACCACTCTCTGTGAGAAAAAGTGTTCGTTTCCGGACTCCGTTCTAAATGGCTTACTCCGTATTCTTGAACAGTGGCCCCTGGTTCTGGACTCCCCCAATATCAGGAGTCTGCGGTTGCTGGGGAAAATACCTGGGGAGGGGGTGGTTTGGGTGGGAAGGGTCGAATTGACCAAGGAGTTGCGGAGGGAACGATCTCTGCGGAAAGCAGAAAGGGGTGGAGATGGGAAGATGTGGCCAGTAGTGGGATCCCGTTGGAGGCGGCGAAAATGTCGGAGGATTATATGCTGCATGCGACGGCTGATGGGGTGGAAGGTGAGGACAAGGGGGACTCTGGCCTTGTTAGGAGGGGGGGGGGGAGTAAGAGCGGAGCTGCGGGATATCGAGGAGACTCATCATAACATCACCCATCGTTTTTCTCCAGAGATGCTGCCTGATCTGCTTAGTTACTCCAGCATTTTGTGTCTATCTTGGATGTAAACCAGCATGTGCAGTTCCTTCCTACACAGTCCACGCGAACTGCTCCAGTACATCAAGTGCGCGGATCAACCGGACCTTGGGCTTTGAATAATGAAGATAAAAATGTCGGTGCCCGCGTATTTAATTTAGTTTTAGTTTAAGAGATGAAGCGTGGAAACATAGAAAAATAGGTGCAGGAGTAGGCCATTCGGCCCTTCGAGCCTGCACCGCCATTCAATGTGATCATGGCTGATCATCCAACTCAGTATCCCGTACCTGCCTTCTCTCCATACCCCCTGATCCCTTTAGCCACAAGGGCCACACCTAACGCCCTCTTAAATATAGCCAATGAACTGGCCTCAACTACCTTCTGTGGCAAAGAATTCCAGAGACTCACCACTCTCTGTGTAAAGAATGTTTTCCTCATCTCGGTCCCAAAGGAATTCCCCCTTATCCTTAGACTGTGACCCCTTGTTCTGGACTCCCCCAACATCGGGAACAATCTTCCAGCATCTAGCATGTCCAACCCCTTAAGAATTTTGTAAGTTTCTATAAGATCCCCCCTCAATCTTCTAAATTCCAGCGAGTACAAGCCGTGTCTATCCAGTGTTTCCTCATATGAAAGTCCTGACATCCCAGGAAACAGGCCCTTCGGCCCACAGAGTCCGCACTAACCAGCAAGCCGCGCACACTAACACTATCCTACACACACTGGGGACAATTTACAATGATGCCATGCCAGTTAACCTACCAATTAACCTGGACGTCTTTGGAGTGTGGGAGGAAACCGGAGAACTCGGAGAAAAGCCGCGCGGGTCAACGGGGAGAGCGTACAAACTCCGTGGTCAGGATCGCACCTGGGTCTCTGGCGCTGCGCGGCAGCGACTCTACCGACGCGCCTTGCATTACACGGGATGGGGAATGGATGCAAAAAGACGTTCACTGTGGCAGTTGCACACGTGGCTAGTAAAGCCCCATTGGCGATCGGCGTTGCCAGCCATTGCCCTGAAGATATGGCACCGTCTGGCCGGCACGTGTGGCTGATGTAGTCAACACCTCACAGCTCAGCAATGGCGGGCGTGCGGCGCTTGAATTAATTGTGACTGCGTCGTGCTATTGAACATCATTGAGTTTGACCCTGGGCCCACCCCCCCCCCCCCCCCCTTTATAACATCCACGTCCGTGTAATGAGAGGTGTTGGCTGGGGGCCAGAACACTCCAGCACTCTCCCGTTAATCACGGTTTCCTCTTTATTGAGCCGTTAATTTGCTTTTTATTAGGGGTGGGTGAGGGGGTGGGGGGGGGGAAGCTGGACATTTTTACAGGAGAACGCAGGGTCTGCGGAGTCTGCACGGTGTCTTGTAAACTGCAGCTGGGGCTTTATTGTGCAGCTTGTGGCTCTTGCAAAGACCACTGGCCCATGCTCCAAAGCCCATTGACCACAGGACGGCAGTAGTGGCGCAACGGCAGGGTGACCGCACTTTAGTTTATTGTCACGTGCACCGAGGTACAGCGAAAAGCTGCCGTCTTGTGCTAACCAGTCAGCGGAAAGCCAACACGTGATTACAATCGAGTGTATAGATACATCAGGGAATAACGTTTAGTGCAAGGCAAAGCCAGCAAAGCCGGATCAAGGATAGTCCGAGGGTCACCAATGAGGTAGGTTTGGAGCTCAGGGCCGCTCTTTAGTCGGTGAGAGGACGGTTCAGTTGCCTGATCACAGCCGGGAAGAAACTGTCCCTGAATCTGAAGAAGGGTCTCGATTCGAAACGTCTCTCCAGAGATGCTGTCGGACCCGCTGATTTACTCCAGCTTCTTGTGTCCATCTTCCCGAATCTGGAGGTGTGTGCGTTTTCACACTTCTATTCCTCTTGCCCGATGGGAGAGGGGAGAAGAGGGAGTGGCCGGGGTGCGACTGGTCCTTGATGATGCTGCTGGCCTTGCCGAGGCAGCGTGAGGTGTGGATGGAGTCAATGGAAGGGAGGTTGGTTTGTGTGGTGGTCTGGGTTTTATTATGTAGCGTGCGGCTGTTCCAAAGAGGTGTCCGGGGTTAGGGGGAGAAGGCAGGAGAATGTGGAAGAGATAGATCAGCCATGATTGAATGGGAGAGTGGGCTTAATAGGCTAAATGGCCTTGTTCTGCTCCTACCACTTGTGAATATGAGCGTCGGTCACAACCTGAAACGTCTCCGATTCCTATTCTCTAGAGATGCTGTCTGACCCGCTGAGTTATTCCAGCTTTTTGAGTCTATCCGAGTAGGAAACATTGGGACCCATACATGGACAGGAAAGGTTTTGAGGGATGTGGGCCAAACACAGACAAATGGGAGAAGATGGGAAATGTTGGTCAGCATGGATAAGTTGGGCCGAATGGTCTGTTTCTGTGCTAAGGTACTGTCCGGTTCACCTCTACCTATAGAGAGAGTACAGAGGAGATTTACTAGAATGTTCCCTGGGTTTCAGCACCTAAGTTACAGAGAAAGGTTGAACAAGATAGGTCTTTATTCTTTGGAGCGCAGAAGGTTAAGGGGGGACTTGATTGAGGTCTTTAAAATGATGAGAGGGATAGACAGAGTTGACGTGGATAAGCTTTTCCCATTGAGAGTAGGGAAGATTCAAACGAGAGGACATAATTTGAGAATTAAGGGACAAATGTTTAGGGGTAACATGAGGGGGAACTTCTTTACTCAGAGAGTGGTGACTGTGGAATGAGCTTCCAGTGGAAGTGGTGGAGGCAGGTTTGAATTTCATCATTTAAACATAAATTGGATAGGTATATGGACGGGAAAGGAATGGAGGGTTATGTCTGAGTGCAGGTAGATGGGACTAGGTGAGAGTAAGTGTTCGGCACGGACTAGAAGGGCCGAGATGGCCTGTTTCCGTGCTGTAATTGTTATATGGTTATATGGTTATACCCCAAATGCACATTTGACTTTGTCTGTGGAACTGATGCACTACAATGCTGAGAACTATATTCTGCACTCTGTATCTTCCCCTTTGCTCTACCTCTTGTACTGGAGTTTAAACTAATTATATGTATCTATGTAGGGTCACTCTGGTCTAGTTTCAGATGCTGGAGATACAGCACGGAAACAGGCCCTTCGGTCCACCTGGTCCGCGCCGACCAGCGATCCCCGCACATTAACACCATCCTGCACCCACTAGGGGCAATTTTTACATTTACACCAAGCCAATGAACCTACAAACCTGCGCGACTTTGGAGTGTGGGAGGAAACCGAAGAGCTCGGAGAAAGCCCACGCAGGTCACGGGGAGAACGCACAAACTCCGCACAGACAGCGCCCGTAGTCGGGATGGAACCCGGGTCTCCGGCGCTGCATTCGCTGTAAGGCAGCAACTCTACCGCTGGTATTGCTGGGGTAGCTTGCAAAACAAAGCATTTTGCTGTACCTCAGTAAACTGAATCGAAAAGGTCAAAATTCATAGTGGTGCAGCGGTAAGAGTTGCTGTTTCGCAGCGCCAGAGACCCGGGTTCGATCGGGACTACAGGTACAAATACCTTGGAGCGTACGTGGACAGTGAACCGGGCTGGTCCAGGAACGCTGAGGCCCTGTACAAGATGGGGCAGAGCCGCGTGTACTCTTTGATAAGGCTCCGCTCCTTCAACGTCCCACCAATTGGTGGTGGCCAGTGCCATCTTCTTCGCTGCTGTGTGTCAGGGCATCAGGGCAAAGGCCGTGGATGCCAACAGGATCAACAAACTCATCAGGAAGGCTGGCTCCGTCCTGGGGGCGGAGTTGGATTCATGGGGAGGTTGGTCTTGGAGGGGGGGGTGCTCCTCAAACTGCGGAGCATCCCGGACAATACAGCTCACCCCCTCCGTGACACACTGGTCAACCTGAGGAGCACCTTCAGCAACAGACTGGTTCCACCAAGATGCAGCACAGACCGCCACAGGAGATCCTTCTTCCCTGTGGCTATCAAACTGTACAACTCCTGCCCCTTCTGTCGTGGGGTAGACTGAGACTGACTCTTCCCCCCCCAATCTTTGCACATGCCCAATCCTTTCCACTCATCACTTTAATTTCATGTTTCATGTATCTTGTGTTTTTTATGACTGTTGGCAGATCAATTTCCCTCCTGGGGTAAATAAAGTTCTATCGTATCGAGTGCTGTCCGTACGGAGTTTGCACGTTCTCCCAGTGACCTGCGTGGGTTTTCTC
>OY740781.1:9879947-9884947 GCA_963514005.1 Raja brachyura
ACAGCTTTGGAGATAAGATGGCTGGCGTGTTGTAACCGTTCCCCTCTGGGTGACCTGCTCCCTGTCTCACTGGTCGAGTAATTAAGGATTCTGGGTGTGGTTGCAAGGAACTGCAGATGCTGGTTTAAACCGAAGACACAAAATGCTGGAGGAACTCAGCGGGACAGGCAGCATCTCTGGAGAGGAGGACTGGGTGACGTTTCGGGTCAGTCTGAAGAAGGGTCTCGACCCGAGTGTGTGTGTGTGTGTGTGTGTTTGTAAACCAGCACCTGCAGTTCCTTGTGTACCTAATGTACGCATCTATTCGGGCACACACAGCGTGTTTACCAGTTACCAGTTAATTTTTGTGTCGTAACTTGTTTTGCATATCTTGCATTCATTTGGTCTATATCTCTCCACATCGCAGTCTAAACCAGAGAGCAGTCCTGAACTACTATCTAGCTCTCTGATGCACGGTTTACAATTTTTACCAGAGCCAATTAACCTCCAAACATGTAGGACGGAACTGCAGATGCTGGTTTAAACCGAAGATAGGCACAAAACGCTGGAGTAACTCAGCGGGACAGGCAGCGTCTCTGGAGAGAAGGAATGGGCTGGAGTATGGAGAGACTCAGACTGGAGAGGAATCTGAAGAGGGGTCTCGACCCAAAAAGTCACCCATTTTTTGGCGACCCCACTACAACTGCCCCAACGACTACAGGATTATCGATTATCTCCATGGCCACCAATTTCTGGTCGCACAAAAACGTTTCAACGTGTTGAAAAAGCTGCGGCGACCATACTGAGGCCGCGACTGGTACCCAGAGTGCCGGAACTCCTCGTGGCCATGAAGGAGACCCACCAGAGACCACCTGTGGCGAACATGCGGCGATCATGTGGCGAGCGCAGATGAGACCTTTCTTCAGACTGATGTCAGGGGGGCAGGGAGATACATAGATAAGGAAGCGTCAGGTGTGAAACCAGGAAAAGGGGGTGGGGATCAAGGAAAATGGAGACTAGATCATTGTTAGTTGGGAGAAGGTAACGACAAAGCAAATAGACAATAGACAATAGGTGCAGGAGTAGGCCACTCGGCCCTTCGAGCCAGCACCGCCATGCAATGTGATCATGGCCGATCATCCCCAATCAGTACCCCGTTCCTGCCTTCTCCCCATATCCCCTGACTCCGCTATTTTTAAGAGCCCTATCTAGCTCTCCCTTGAAAGCATCCAGAGAACCGGCCTCCACCGCCCTCTGAGGCAGAGAATTCCACAGACTCACAACTCTCTGTGAGAAAAAGTGTTTCCTCGTCTCCGTTCCAAATGGCTGACCCCTTATTCTTAAACTGTGATAAAATGTAGTCGGAGACAGTAAGACTGGGAGGAGAACTGGGAAGGGGGGAGGGATGATCTTCGGTTTAAGCTCCTTCCAACATAAGAACTTAGTTGTTCTGGTTTGTATCCAGTGTGTATGACAAATAAATCTCGACTCTTCATTAGCCCACCACCAATTGCCATTTGGATGATACTTCCAAAACAAAGATTCTTCGTGCTGTCCAATTATTTCATTTTTTTACAGCTTAAAAAAACCTCAAATCAAATCACCCGTCAACCGACTGAATTGTGGGAAATCTACAGCCTGATGAAGTCATTGATGTGAAATGTTAACTCTGGTCTCCCCTAGTTGGTTGGTGCGGACTTGGTGGGCCGTATCGCTAAACTAAGCTGAAACGCAGTGAGTCAGGCAGCACCTCTGGTGAAGTCGGATGGGAGACTCTTCTTAGTTGAGGGATACAGCGCGGAAACAGGCCCTTCGGCCCACCGAGTCAGCGCCGGCCAGCGATCCCAGCACACTAACACTATCCGACGCACACTAGGGACAATTTACACACACACCGTGCCAATTAACCTACAAAGCCTTAAAGAGGGAACTGCAGATGCTGGAGAATGGAGGGTTACACAAAAGGCTGGAGAAACTCAGCGGGTGCAGCAGCATCTAAGGAGCGAAGGAGATAGGCGACGTTTCGGGTCGAGACCCTTCTTCAGACTCTTGTACGTCTTTGGAGTGTGGGAGGAAACCCACGCAGATCTCAGAGGAAACCCACGCAGGTCACGGGGGGGGGGGGGGGGGGAGAGAACGTGCAGACTCCGTACAGACAGCACCCGCAGTCGGGATCGAACCCGGGTCTCCGGTGCTGTAAGGCGGCAACTCTACCGCTGCGCCACCGCGAGCGCCCTTCAAACCCTTGTTCAAACCCTCCGCAACTCGCCCCAAAAAAATAAGAACCATCCTCTTCATCTTCCACCATCTGGGAATTCTCAAGCCTGTGGCTTCCTAATTCCGACTACCACTCAATGGAATTTCAAGGGATAAAACCGCAGTACATTTCTTCAATTGTGGTGTGCATAAGTGGACTTGATCCCACCACAACCTCCTGGCCCACGGAGCTGATATTCGGTCTGTTTCCTCTCAGCTCCTCCCTGGTCTCCCTCTCTCTTTCCAGACACTCCTAATATCTTGCCAGCCCGATTAATCATAAACCGCCCGCGTCAGCATTTTATCTCCCCGTATTAGCGTCGCAGCCATCAGCATTCTTTACTTCAGACTTTTTAGACTTGAAAGATACGGCGCGGAAACAGGCCCCGTGGTCCCGCGCCGACCGGCGATCGCCGTGTACGCCTAACCTACACGCTACGGACACTGTTACCGTTTTTGCCAAAGCCAATTAACCTGCAAATTGCCAAACACTCTGGCACCTCCCTCCCATTCCCACACTGGCCTTTCTGTCGTAGAAACATAGAAATTAGGTGCAGGACTAGGCCATTTGGCCCTTCGAGCCTGCACCGCCATTCAATATGATCATGGCTGATCATCCAACTCAGTATCCCGTGCCTGCCTTCTCTCCATACCCTCTGATCCCCTTAGCCACAAGGGCCACATCTAACTCCCTCTTAAATATAGCCAATGAACTGGCCTCAACTACCCTCTGTGGCAGAGAGTTCCAGAGACCCACCACTCTCTGTGTGAAAAAAGTCCTTCTCATCTCGGTCCTAAAGGATTTCCCCCTTATCCTCAAGCTGTGACCCCTTGTCCTGGACCTCCCCAACATCGGGAACAATCTTCCTGCATCTAGCCTGTCCAACCCCTTAAGAATTTTGTAAGTTTCGATAAGATCCCCTCTCAATCTCCTAAATTCTAGAGAGTATAAACCGAGTCTATCCAGTCTTGCTTCGTAAGACAGTCCTGACATCCCAGGAATCAGTCTGGTGAACCTTCTCTGCCTGAGTCAGAGTGAGGCCCAGCACAAATTGGAGGAACAGCACCTCATATTTCACTTGGTCTTGAGCTTACACCCCAGCGGTGTGAACATTGACTTCTCTAACCTCAAGTAACCCTTGCTCTCCCTCGCTCTCCATCCCCTCCCCTTCACTAGTACTAGTTTCACTGTCGTTCTGCTGAGTTTCATTGTCTGTACAACTCGTCATCACCGAGCCCACAGCCAACAATAGACCGGTTCCTTGATCATCGTTACTTTTTTGCACATCTTTCATTCATTTGCTCTATATCTCTCCACACCACCGTCTATATCTCTCGTTTCCCTCTCCCCTGACCGCCTCAAGACCCTGAAGAAGGGTCTCGACCTGAAACGTCACCTATTCCTTCTCTCCAGAGGTGCTGCCTCACCCGCTGTGCTGCTCCAGCTTTTTGACTCAGCGGCGGGGAATTCTGCCCGCGTCTCAGTCCGATTCATGGAGTCACAGAGCTGTACAGCACCAAAATCTGCCCTTCAGCCCACCTGTGCTAGCCCCATTTGCCTACATTTGGCCCATACTCCTATAACCCACTTTTTAGGGCAGAGGTAAATAGATTCCTGATTGGTACGGGTGTCATGGGGTTATGGGGAGGAGGCAGGAGAATGGGGTTATGAGGGAGAGATAGATCAGCCATGATTGAATGGCGCAGTAGACGATGGGCCGAATGGCCTAATTCTGCTCCTATGAACATGAAACTCTTCCTATCCATATATCTGTCCAACTTGTAAAACAGCAGGGTACACAAAAGGCTGGAGAAACTCAGCGGGCGCAGCAGCATCTAAGGAGCGAAGGAGATAGGCAAGGTTTCGGGCCGAAACCCTTCTTCAGCATCTCGGTCCCGCCCCCACCCTAGTCGGCCTGCTACGCTTACTGCTTGAATCCATATATCCCTTTATTGTCACCTCTTCCACAGCCAACCATGGACCATTAGAGTCATACAGCAGGGAAACAGGCCCTTCGGCCCAACTTGCCCACACCGGCCAACATGTCCCATCACAGCCCTACCTGCCCATGTTTGGCCCATATCCCTCCGAATCTGTCCCATCCAAGTCCCTGTCTAACTGTTTCTTAAACGATGGGATAGTCCCAGCCTCAACTACCTCCTCCGGCGGCTCGTTCCATACACCTACCACCCTTTGTGTGAAAAGGTTACCCCTCAGATTCCTATTAAATCTTTTCCCCTTCACCTTGAACCTATGTCCTCTGGTCCTCGATTCCCCTACTCTGGGGAAGAGACTCTGTGCATCTACCCGATCTATTCCTCTCATGATTTTGTACGCCTTTATAAGGTCACCCGTCATCCTCCTGTGCTCTAAGGAATAGAGTCCCAGCCTATTCAACCTCTCCCTGTAGCTCAGACCCTCAGGTCCCGGCAACATCCTTGTACATCTCCTCCGTACTTCAGTCTGAGGAAGGGTCTCGACCCGAAACGTCGCCAATTCCTTCTCTCCAGAGATGCTGCTTCACCCGCTGAGTTGCTCCAGCATTTTTGAGTCTGCCTTCGATTTTACCAGCATCTGCAGTTCTTTCTTTAAAACTTCTCCGTACTTGTTCCACGTTGACAATATCTTTCCTGTGACGCGGTGCCCAGAACTGAACACAACACTCGGACTCGGTGGGACATATCTTTCCTGCGGACTCGGTGGGCCGAAGGGCTTGTTTCAGCTGTATCTCTGAACTACAATCCTACAAATCCTAAACTAAACG